>JAINUW010000635.1:0-108673 GCA_020205615.1 Panax quinquefolius
TACCTTGACTTATTTTTGTTTCAAAGAAAAAAAGGGGTCTCGTGAATCCTCTATGTCAAGTTACCAAGTGTTCTTAAAGCTTAAATTATTAGAAACTGAGTCCAACAATGTATGTCATACTTTACATGGTTTTCAGTATTATGCATCTTATAAGTAAGAAACATGTGAGTGTGTGCGCGCGACGAACATGTTTGTACATATATGAATGTATAAAGTAGTTGTGACTATGTACCCCCAACTAGCAATAGCTTGGGATGTGTTCTGTGGTTCCATTGGATTAGGTGGTGCAGGGTTTCTAGAAAGTCAGACAAATGTACAATATCTTCCGTAATGGGATCATAAACTCTTTGATGCTGGAAAGTCAATATTGCTTTCTTGAAATATTCTTCATAGAGAGGAGGAACTGCAACATTGCTATACTTCAAGTGCTTAATTACCTGGAATTGGTAACACAATTAAAACAAGTCAAGGTTTTATCAGCATCTTATATGAATTAACTAGCAACTGATAGGAAACCACTGAAGTTGGGGGCTTGGGGTGGTGGATAAGACGAAAATAAGGAGAGAAATGCATGAAATGCTACAGCAGCTCATTTACAAACCAGCCTTCATTAATATATTAAGTTAATGTATAAACTATCGAGTGTTTTGTCAGTAGCACTCACCTTGTCATAACTTTTTAAACTTAATGAGCGCATGGGCCTTTTTTCGGGCCCATTCGGCAAAGAGCGTAAATAATCACAAACACTCGTAATGCACATCTCAAGAAACATCCGCTTAGTGAAACCCAGTAAAATTTAGCTCTTTGTTACGGTGTAGAAACGGAGGAGCGAAACTCAACGCCTTGTCCAAACTTGTCCATCTTGTAGATAATCTAGAGAATGTTACAAAGACATTAATAGGTTCATTGTATAAGACAGGTAACCATTTGAAAAGACATATTTACATGATAACTAAAGTAGAATTGGGTCCAACAGTAAAAATAGATGGTGATTAGCGGTGTAAATGAAAATTGAAAGTATAATCATTAAAATAACTAACTAAATAAATAAAACCAACAACATACTCTAGGACAACCAAATGTTATCAAGTCCGAATCCTCGGTTATAATGACAAGATCAACCTATTTTGTTGCCGCGAAAAGGTCATTTGGGCATCCGCCTATAATACGAGCCACAACGTAATAAACATTCTCCACCTTTAAGACCTTCCACATGGAAAAAGGTAAACAAGAATAGGGTAAAAATCGCTTTATCGGTGGGATGCAATAGAAAAAGTAAATCGGTGTCAATTGTGAATAAACATATATCTTAGTGAGATATTTAGTATTAGAGAGTAAATTTACCATAAAACCTCTCAAATAATACCTTTAAAAAATAAAACTCAGATAACACATTTCACTACGAATGAGTTGAGTATGATGATAGAAGGTGAGATATCAACAACCTTTTGATAGCACTCATAGGCGCAATTTGAATTTCCACACGATTCATGCTTTCGATGAAGACGTGCAAGATTTTCCTTTTCGGCCTGTTATTAATAATAGACAAATGCGTAAAGTCTATCCTTTGAGTGTACCCAATTTCTAGTATGATTTAGATATGATAGCGGCCTAATAACAAAAAGAATCTTAGGCTCTTAAATTGAAGTTTCTAAGCTACCCAAAACAGTGGGTAAGCTCTTCCTTAATCAGCGAAGGTAATTTAGCCATTTTTTCTTCTTCTTTTTTTCCTTTTTATTTCTCTTTGGGAAGTATTGTGGTGTATAAGTTGCTACTTTAGCTTCAATCACTTCTTTCCTGTTACGTAGTACAATAAACCGAGTTAGAGCATACTAGTTTCTTTGCCATCAATGATAGCATCACCCATATCAAACTATCAACAACATGAGAACAAAATGTTAGCAAAGAATGAAGATATACCAAACATATATTAGCAGTTTGACGTCAAAACAACATGTGCTCTGAATGCACGCAGAGGATTCTCCTTTCAAGATTGATGGATGCAGGCATGGTGACTATAACGTGGTATCCCTTAACTGCCACTATAAAAGCAATAGCAAGTCTTGTATTTCCACTAGTTGGTTCAACTAATATACTCTGTATAAAGATAGAAAGAAAAATATGCATGATATATCTAGATAAATATTCGGGATATTGTTCTCCCATTTCTGTCGGTACATATTTAAACCAATAGAGTAACAAAGCTAACCTTCCTGAAGAAATTGCTCCACTTTCTTCAGCGTCAGAAATCATACTATAACCAATCCTGAAATATCATCAATTTACATATGGGATCAGGTTAATCATAGTGAATGTCAATTAAAATCATGACTAGCTGAACTTGCAATATTTTCTAGGATGTGGTTATGCATTTCTTAGTGAGTGAAAAAGTGTGTCCAGTTGTATATTCACATCAAAGATAGACTTGGGTTGAATGTAACCTATCTTTCACACTTCGGTAAGGTTCCATGCTTTCAAGTTTTACAGCAACATTGTTACTTTGTTCAGATATATCATCGGTGTTCGCCCAATCAACTACATCAATTTGTAACAAAGAAAATTGAAAGCAACAATAAAGCAGCAGGCAGTTAGTCTGGGTAAAACAGCTAATTCCCAATTCAACAAAAGAATATAGAATGTCAAATTCAGGTCCAAAACAATTGCATCTTCTTATTAGTAGACTTAAACCAGATAAATTTTCCTAACCCATTTCAAAATTGAAAGAAAAAAGTCCTCTAAAATAAGATTGAAACTGCACTAGCTAGATAATAAACAAAATTAAATTTTACTAGTATGGAAAGTATAAACAGAACATGTGTAACGTCTTCGGCAATGTTGACAGTTTCAAGCTCTAACTTTCTGGAAGAAATGAAGGAAGGAGAGGGGTGGATGTAGCTTTGGCCGCAACAATGGAGGAAGTAGAAATTCTTATGCTCCTTCTAATGATATTTCGATTATGGGTAGAATTGAATAAGAGGTGTTAAAGCAATTAGGTATACATCACCCATCTTAAGTCGCATGGATATATGGTATAGAAATAAAATACAACTTAATAATACAACTGTCGTGTACAATACGACAAAACATAAACTATGAGTTTGAATATAAATATTGTCTACTAGAGAGTATACAAACTCAAAAGGAGTCCTCATTACAATTATTATCACACTATTTCACAGAATAGTGAGGACTACTAATGCAAACATCTAGGATCATCACTCTGTTTCCCGAGCTAGTCCCGACTACGTTCTCATTTCTCAAGAGAACAAAGTGAAAGAAAGGTGTGAAGCTCAACTAGCCCGAAGAAATATTATGACTAAGATAATGCGAGAATAAATTTATCGTTAGCCTTCAATAGTGTTAAAGCGATAAAATATAATAACTATCAAGTTTAAGCTGCGGTGAACAAGCAATCCATTAGAAGAGAGTCAGTAGAGAATAAAATCTACTATCTTCTATGATTTAAAAGATTTTTCATGACTTTTATCATTTGAGACTCGACTTAATAAATAATCCACATCATCGAATCATCCCCTGCACTACTGGCCGAGGATATTCTTTAGTATCACGACCACGAATTATCCATGCACTACTGACTTAAAGATAATCATGTTTTCATCAAGCGGTCTGATCATGCCATAAAACAATTCATCTTTGCACTCTGGCCAAAGAGAATCCATAGCCATAATCATACCAAAAAGCATCCATCAATGCACTACGGCCGATGAGGACTTTTTCCACATCATTTGTAACATTACGGTTATGATTATACAAGAATAATCCTGGTCATAATCATACCAAGTCCATCTATGCACTCTGAGCCACAGATGACTTTCAAAAAAATATAAACATGAGGATGATGACAATGATATAAGAATTGATAAAACAAGTTCAAGAATTAATTTATCTAGGAACCGATAACGTCCAAATTGTCGACATGATCTTTGCTTTGTAAAGTAAAATTCAAGAATGCTCGGAAGAATATTTTCATGAAAAGATCTTTGGATGAAGCACAAATATAAAGGATATTCCACTAATTTCATGGAGTATAGAAAGTCAAAACTTTAACTTGTTGAGTATAATAAAGAATGGAATAACAAAAGAAATCACCATACATGCGGTACCCGCATAGGCGAGTTATTCAATAGAATAATAATAACGGAACGGTCGTAAAAAAAGCGCGCAAGCGGGATATTCCAACAGAATAAATAAATAACGGAACTAGGTCCGTGCGTAAACGCATGAACGAGGATATTCAATGTAATAATAAATAACGGACCCGAGTTCGGGTAAAGCGCCTTGCAGACGGGATATTCAATAGAATAATAAATAACGGAACCGGTCCGGCGTAAAATGCATGAGACAGGATATTCAACGAATAATAATAAATAACGGAACCGGTCCGGCGTAAAATGCATGCAGACGAGGATATTCAACGAGTAATAATAAAGAATGGAATATTAGAAGAATTTCACCATGTATGCGTTACTTGCATGTATGAGCGAGTTATTCAACATAATAATAAAGAATGGAATAACAAAAGAATTTCACCAAGTATAGGGTATCAGCGTATCTGAGTTATTCCAACGAATAATAAAGAATGGAATAATGAAGTTCTCTTCATAAATAAGAAAGAAAGAATACCCCCTTACGAGTACAACAAATAATATTTTCTACCTTAGAAAGAAAATCTTTGGATATAAAAGTAGTGAAGTAGCGAGAACACTTTTCTTCTTTCTCTCTATAGTTTCTCTCTCAGAGTTTTAAATTGAATTAAGTAAGAAATAATGAATGAATGAGCTTCTATTTATAGAAAAATGGATTGCATAGTAACTAACTCATGAATGGTCCAGATTGATTTACTTTAATCTGACGGTCCATATTTAAAGCAAAATCTTTTAAATAAAATATAATATATTCTATTTATAATCTAATAAAAGCGAATAACTTTATAAAAGATTTTACTATGCAAACACTTATCTGAGCCTTATACAAAACACTATGCATAATAAAATATAATATATTCTAATTATTGTCTAATAAAACAAATAACTTTATAAAAGTATTTTGTTTTATATAAAAAAATTTTACTATGCAAAAACCTTATATGTAACGCTTATGCATAATATGCATAATAATATAATATATTATTATTATTTATAGAATAACTTTATAAAAGTATTACATTTTATATAAAAAGATTTTACTATGCAAAACACTATGCAGACACTATGCATAATTGAATATAATATATTTATTTATAGAATAACTTTATAAAAGTAAAGTATTCTATTTTATTACATTAATAATACCAAAAAAAAACAAAACTGAGTGACTTATCACGTAAGCATCGATAATAATAATCTGGTGTACTACTATGCAACCCACGCGTATTCTTTGTACTTTTACTACTAGAGTAGTTCAACAGTATTAACGGTAAAACTTTGTAGTTATTTTTAATAAAATATTTTTGTCGTTTTCTCATTCAAAATAATAATCCGTTGTGAGGGTCCACCCGATGATTGTCTTAGTTACACGAATATTCCACGATAAAACAAATATTCCCGACCAATCGAATATAATATGACAACTTGCATACTTTGCAAAATTTATAAATACTACCCACAACTATAACATTATATCAAATCTACACCATAATATTAAAAAAAAAATATTTCGAGAAAATTAAATATTTATTCATAAAATCTGGGGTCTCACAATCTCCCCCTCCTTATGAAATTTTGCCCTCGAAATTTACGTACGTACCTGGTATGCCGAATAAGTGAGGATACCTTGACTTCACTTCAAATTCAAACTCTTGAGGTATAACCTTTGAGTGTTGAATACGATCCTTCTTATCCAAGATTTTAACATGTATCTCCTCATACGTTAAATCTTCTGCTATATCGTTTAGTTCTAATTTAATAATGTGGTTCGGGTCGTCCACATATTTACGTAACATCGATACGTTAAAAATGTTATGAAGACCCGACATACTTGGCGGTAAAACGAGTCTATAAGCCATAGTTCCTACTCGATCGAGACTTTTAAATGGGCCAATTAAATCGAGGGTTGAGATTTCCTCTCTTCGTCGATTCTTGCTTCTAGAATAACGCCCTCTTGAACCTTCTTCTTCACATTTATCAGCTCCGGGTGTGTAGCTTGAGCGGCTTTAACTTTATCGATTAAAGTCGATTCTAATCGTATATTTATTATCTTTACTTGGGTTCCTAGAGTCTTTAACTCTATCTTCATCATTTGTAAGTCGTACGAAATGGGCCTTTGTGTTAACAACATCGCACTCGTAAACGCATACGATCTTTCTACTCAACGCGTCGGATACCACGTTCGCTTTCCCACGATGGTATTGAATGGTATGCGATCGTAATCTTCAATGACTCGAGCCAGCGTCTTTTTGGCGCATATTACGTTTCGCTTTAGTTGAAGAAATATTTGAGGGTTTTAGAAATGGGTTTTGTCTTTGGGGTCGATACAAAATTTGATTTCACGCTCTCTGGGGTAGGCTAAGAAGTCTTCAAGAATCGTCGGAAATTTATTAACAATAGAAATATCATTCAAAAGCTGTGACTCTCATCCAAGACTTGGATATACGTCACATTGATACCTATCAACTTGCCACCATTATTCACAACGTCCCCTATGGAAAGTTCGGCTTCGGTGCATTCCACACAAGGAAGTTAACAATGAAAGGATCGGGGCTCTTTATTTATGGCTTGATATGACAATGATTGACTTTAGTGGTTTGGTTACTTGAATTTGCATAATGGGTTGGTTAGGAATATGAAAGCTAACAACCTTAGAAAAGAATGATGAGTAGTTAACAATCGATTCCTAAAATCGCATCAAAGGCAAGTATTTTCAAAGAGATAAGATCGACGGAGTAGCGTGAAAGTGTCGATTTGAATCAACAAGATTTATAAATATTGGAGTGTGAAGGTTTCTCCAATCGAGTTTCAATAGATAAATCAAAAGTCTAACTTCTAGGAGTTAAATTTCAAACATTGAAAATAACTAGGTGAAATAAAAAAGAGTAAGTAGGCGGTATCTAATAAGGTATAAACTTCACAAGAGTTTATCATTAACTTACCGTAATAACTTCGTTCGGGTTCCTCGACAAACGCTCTCACTTAAACTCGAATTTGGATTTTACTTTGCTATATAGGTACATTCCACCCTTAAGTGCTTCGTCCCATTCACGATCCATGATTTGAATCATTATTCTCGATCCATATCGAATTGGGGTTGACCGCTATGCGAGGTAATGCCAAATTCGATGTTGGATTCTCCCAATTGTTGTCCAAAAAAAAAATCCATTTCATCTATTTTGGCTTTATTGGATCGGACGTCTTTTTCGACAATATCTACGTCGTCGTGCGGCTTTTACCCATCGTCATCTATTCTCCTTCGTTCGGTTGTTTACGCTTTCATCGAACTTTGATCATAGCATTCTCGATTCGGCTCTAATATCTTATACTACGCCAAAAAGTGCTTACATTCGAAACATCACACATCGGGTAACACAATTTTGAATGGTTGCATCTCTTTGCTCCACGATTACCTTCTTAGTTCTTGACTGCTCTTCTAACTCATGAATACGATTTTGTAATGCTAAATTTTGATCATAAAATTCTTCTAATAAATTCTCCTCAGGTTCCTCTTCTTCCTCACTCTCGATTTCTTTGCTACCTTTGTGACTAGCTTGAGTGCAACTTTTAATTCTCAATCACCATATGGATATCTCTAATCACATTATCTTGGTTGGTGATTAGAAGGTGTCTCCACGGTCTCATGTGCTCCATTGCTATCTCTCAACATTCTCGGATGTCATTTTCAAATCATGCGCCACAAAACAAGGGTTAATTGACATATAACATATTATCCCTATACTATGATGAGCCAATTAAATACCAAATAAACTTAGGTAGGTCATCTTAGCGAAGGAAATCCCGTCATCTCTCCCTCCTAGTTCTTGTCTCACATCTCAACCGAGGATCATATCCTAAGCTTTGATACTGTTGTGGCGCCCCCAAAATTAGGTATACATCACCCATCTTGAGTCGCCGGATACATGATACGAAAATCAAATACAACTTAATAATCTGTTTATCGTGTACAATACGACAAAACATAAACTGTGAGTTTGAATACAAATATTGTCTACTAGAGAGTATACAAACTCAAAAGGAGTCCTCATTATAATTATTATCACACTATTTCACAGAATAGTGAGGACTACTAATGCAAACATCTAGGATCATCACTCTGTTCCCCGACTAGTCCCAGCTACGTTCTCATTTCCTGAAGAGAACAGTGAAAGAAAGGGTGAGCTCAACTAGCCCAGTAAGAAATGTTATGACTAAGATAATGCAGAATAATTTATCGTTAGTCTTCAATAGTGTTAAACTGATAAAATATAATAACTATCAAGTTTAACTGTAGTGGAACAAGCAATCCATTAGAAGAGTCAAGTAGAGAATAAAATCTACTATCTTCTATGATTTAAAAGGTTTTTCATGACTTTTATCATTTGAGACTCGACAATAAATAATCCACATCATCAAATCATCCCTGCACTACAGGTCAAGGATATTCTTTAGTATCACGACCACGAATTATCCATGCATTACGACTAAAGATAATCATGTTTTCATCAACAGTCCAGATCATGCCATAAAACAATTCATCTTTGCACTACGGCCAAAGAAAATCCATAGCCATAATCTTACCAAAAACTATCCAACAATGCACTACGGGCCAATGAGGACTTTTTCCACATCATTTGTAACATTACGATTATGATTATACCAAATAATCCTTAGTCATAATCATACCAAGTCCATCTATGCACTACAGGCCACAGATGACTTTCAAAAAAATAAACATGAGGATGATGACAATGATATAAGAATTCAATAAAACAAGTTCAAGAATTAATTTATCTAGGAACCGATAACGTCAAATTGTCGACATGATCTTGCTTTGTAGAGTAAAATTCAAGAATGCTCGGAAGAATATTTTCATGAAAAGATCTTTGGATGAAACGCAAATATCGAGGATATTCCACTAATTTCATGGAGTATATAAAGTGAAAACTTTAACTTATTTGAGTATAATAAAGAATGGAATAACAAAAGAAATCACCATGCATGAGGTATGCATAGGCAGTTATTATTCCAAGTAATAATAATAATGAGAACGGATCGAGATAAAAATCGCGCAATGGGATATTCAACGAGAATAATAAAATAAATAACGAAACGAAGTTAAATGCAAAAAGCACGCATGAGCGGGATATTCAATGAATAATAAATAACGGAACCGGGTTCGGTAAAACGCATGCATAACAATTTATTCAATAGAATAATAAATAACGAACCAGTCCGGCATAAAAAGCAACAGACGGGATATTCAGCGAATAATAAATAACGGAACCCGGTCGGCGTAAACGCATATGCACAGACGAGGATATTCAATGAATAATAAAGAATGGAATATTAGAAGAATTTCACCATGTATGCAATTACTTTGATAGAGCAGATTATTCAACATAATAATAAAGAATTGAATAATGAAGAATTTCACCAAGTATAGGTATCACAGCGTATCTGAGTTATTTCAACGAGAATAATAAAGAATGGAATAATGAAGTTCTCTTCATAAATAAGAAAGAAAGAGAATACCCCTTACGAGTACAACAAATAATATTTTCTACCTTAGAAAGAAAGTCTTTGGATATAAAAGTAGTGAAGTAGCGAGAACACTTTTCTTCTTTCTCTCTATAGTTTTCTCTCTAAAGTTTAATTGAATTAAGTAAGAAATAATGAATGAATGAGCTTCTATTTATTGAAAAATGGATGGTGCATAGTAAGTAACTCATGAGCGGTCCAGATTGATTACTTTAATCGACGGTCCATATTTAAAGCAAAATCTTTTAAATAAAATATAATATATTTTATTTATAATCTAATAAAACGAATAACTTTATAAAAGATTTTACTGCAAAACTTATCACGAGCCTTATATACAAACACTATGCATAATAAAATATAATATATTCTAATTATTGTCTAATAAAACAAATAACTTTATAAAAGTATTTTGTTTTATATAAAAAGATTTTACTATACAAAAAACACTATGCAAACACTTATGCAACACTACGCATAATAAAATATAATATATTCTATTTATAGAATAACTTTATAAAAGTATTACATTTTATATAAAAAGATTTTACTATGCAAAACACTATGCAGATACTATGCATAATAGAATATAATATATTCTATTTATAGAATAACTTTATAAAAGTAAAAGTATTCTGTTTTATTACATTAATAATACCAATAAAACAAAACTGAGTGACTTATCACGTAAGCATCAATAATTAATACCATGTGCTACTATGCAACCACGCTTATTACTGTACTTTTACTACCGAGTAGTTCAACAGTATTAACTATAAAATTTTCGCCGTTATTTTTAATAAAATATTTTTGTCGTTTTCTCATTCCGACAATAATTGTGTTGCGGGGTCCACCAATGATTGTGCCGTTGCACGAATATTCCCTGATAAAACAAATATTCCCCGACCAATTGAATATAATATGACAACTTGCATACTTTGTAAAATTTATAAATACTACCCACAACTATAACATTATATCAAATCCACACCATAATATTAAAAAAAATATTTTGAGAAAATTAAATCTTTATTTGTAAAATCTTTGGTCTCACATTATTATTATTATTACTACTGTGACGCCCCCAAAAT
Organism: Panax quinquefolius; assembly: GCA_020205615.1. NCBI lineage: Eukaryota > Viridiplantae > Streptophyta > Magnoliopsida > Apiales > Araliaceae > Panax > Panax quinquefolius. The sequence continues at coordinate 10,799 of JAINUW010000635.1, forward strand.
AGGTATACAACACCCATTCTGAGTCGTCAAAATACATGGTACAGAAATAAATACAACTTTATTAATACAACATACAAATTGTGAGTTTAAATATAAAATATTGTAGTCTAGACAATATCCACACTCAAATAAGTCCTCATTACAATTATTGGTACACTATTTTACAAAATAGTGAGGACTACTAAAACAACTTCTAGAACCATCATTCCACACCCCGACTAGTACTCGCTACATTCTCGCCTCGTGAGAAGAAAAATGGAACAAAAAGGAAAAGGGTGAGCTCAACTAGCCCAGTAAAGAACATTATGACTAAGATAACATAGAACAAATTATCGTTAGTCCTCAACAGGGAAAAATCTAATAGAATACAATAGACAACCAGTTTTAAATCAATATTCGCAGTGGAAATAATAATTCATTAGAAGAGTTAAGTAGAGAATGAAATCTATTATCTTCTATATATGAGTTTAAAAGTTCATCGTCGATATTTTATCCCTGTAACATCAATCAATATATATCGGAATCAAATATTCATTTTACACTACAGGCGAAGATATTCATCGATTGGTCAGTGTTCATCTAAACACACATTTATCTTTGCAGACTACTGGCCAAAGATATTCATCAGAAAATCATTCATCTTTGTACTACATGCCAAAGATATTGATAATATCATCATTTAGGGTGAGGATGATGAAAATATTTTAAAGGAAGCGAATCCGGTGAAATAAAATAACAAATATTAAGGATTCGTATTTCGGTTTATCCATGTCCAAAAATACCTCATAAGTAATCATAGTGGAGTAAAATTCAAGAATGATCAAAACATGGATACTATCAAAGCTAGTATCCATAATAGATATTTTGGACAAAAAGAAGAAAATTTCATTTTTTCGATGAATAGTGTCGTATTCGTGAATAGTGTCGATATCGTGAATAAATGCCAGTATCGTGAATAGTAACCCCGATACAAAAAGTTCCAAATTTGATAAAAAGTTCAAACCAATATTTCGGCATAATGATATTGAAGAAAATAACATCTCTTATCTCGAAAAGACAGTACTTCTGACTGGAATACTGGATATAGTTGTAATACCCGAAAAAAATAATAATATTAAATAATAATAATTACCTTTTTTTTTAAAACATATTTATTGGATGTCATTTATTTTGGGTCAAAATAGTCATTTAATTTTTGTGGGCTAATAAATATTAATAAGTGTTGGGTAAATTAAATTGGTAAAATTGGGCTTTAAAACTAAGTAGATCTAATTTATAATTTTATAATTTTAAAATCCTATTAAAATTTGGGGAGGTAATAAATATATATTAATTAATAAAATCTGTTTTTAAGTGAATAATTAAGCAAAACCTAAATTTACCCATAATAAGTCTTTAAAAAAGAAGAAGAAGAAGAAAAAAGCGGTGAAGTGTGTAGTACAGGAGAAGCGGATTGCTATTGGTTGCCAATTCTTTCCGGTGAGTAATTGTAATTTTTCTAGTTGTAGTCTATAATTGTAATCGGATGGCGAATTGTACATATAATGATTGGCAAGTATGCAAAAACTTGAAATTCTTGTATCATTCTAATTTTGAATGGTCGGTGGGGTGATAAAGTAGTATGCTAGCTTAATAAAATTAAATAATGATAAATCATGGGCATATGGAAGAAGTTATTTTCTTTGAACTTTCTTTTTATGAATGATGTTGTGTATAATATATATAATATATTAGGATTACTAGTATGTTAAAAATAATAAATAATAATAAAAAATGATTAGATTATAAATGATAATTTGATTTGGATTGTCTTGTAAAATTGATGTAATTGGAGGAATTAATTTCATATTAGTATAATTATAATTATAATTATTAGGTAACTTATAATTGTATTATTATTATTTTTATTAGATCGGACGAGGAGAATTTAACGAGTTATTTTGGAATATAATTTTGGGTATTACATTGCTTAATCCAGCACGGATTAGTACTCTTTCAAATGAAACTCTTTTGTTTTGATAGATTCGTTTTCGTTATTCGTTTGAAATTTAGTATTGTCTCTCATAATTGTTCCTTGTCAATTTATTGTGATAAATTTATTTTGGCGTTGTATTAGAATTCATATTTGTATTCTTTAGACTAGGGCATCATGTTTAAATTTTATTTTGATATTCATAGTGATGTATATGTTATTATTTTAGAGGCGTGTGTTGATGATTCGATTCGATTTAACATGTACACGTTAGAACCCCTTGTGTTGATATTTTGTCGCATGTGTTGTGACATTATATTTTTGTTAGAATACCATAGGGTATATACGAGCTATAATCACCTATGGGGTACCATGAGCATGTCCTCTTGGCACCAGGAGGCACCGACACCTCCGTGGCGGTGTGATCGAGTCACCGGCGCCTCTCGCTTTTGTGCTCCGATGGGAGTTAGCCATTTGGTGTTTTGTTATGGGAGGCGTATGGGTCGACCCTAGTTTCTGTTCTGTTCTGTTATGCGGATTGGTGATGTTTGTGCCAAACACGCCTTTCGATTTTACATGCATTAGATTCGCAGTCCAATGTATGTGACTTGCCTATGTGGCATTATGTGATTTGCCTGTGTGGCATTATTTGACTTGCCAGTGTGGCAAGGTATATTCTATTTTGTTCTGAGCTCGGTATGAAATAACACCCAGCCATTTGATTCAGCCTACTATTTCGTTGTGTTAGTTTTATTCGTTTCGTTTCAGTTCATTTCATCTCATTTCATTTAAATTGAGTTAGTTATTTTGGTTCATTAATTGTATTCTATATCCGTACTGGGCATTTGGCTCATGCTGTGTTTTTCTTCCGGCAGGTAATCAGGGGGACCAAGGGCAAGTGTGACGAGAGCTTCCTTTAATCCAATAGTTTTGATATATTTTATTAGGTTTCAATACATTGATTTATTTAAAGTTGTAATAAGTATTTTAGATTGTGGATTGAGCCAGTGTGGCATTTATTATGGTTTGTCTTATGACATTGAATTATTATGAGATTATTCTTTTGTGGTTTAGAGCCCTGTGATCTTCCTTAGTTTTGTTGTGTTATGAGTAACCTCTCTTTCTATTTTTGGGAAGGGGTGTTATTCTGAGTTGGTATCAAAGCCAGGTTCTTTCTTGTAGAAAACCTATTTAGGTTTGACCTGTGAGTTATGGGTAGACTTATGGGTTAGGTTTTTGTTCTGTTTGATTTTTTGCTCAGCTATCATATCCGCTATATTCAAATTTGTCTCTAATCTTCTTTGTTTATATTCGTGATCTCTTTCTTAGATGGCTCGAAGATCAACTAAAGTTGCTGGGAGGCGAGGTAACAATAGGGGAAGAGGTAAAGGTCGGTCCAATGAGCAACCTAATGATCAGATTAATGCTCAATTGGCTACCTTGGTGAATCAGCGATGAACCGTGCTTTACCTCGATTGGTTGCACAGGTACGAGCAATGCAAATCAATGGTGCCACGAAATTTCCGAAGCGGAGAGAACCCGGGAAATGATGGTCCACAGACAAACGTTGAGGAAGGGAATGCAGATGGTCATGGTCAGCAGGGGGTTCCAATGTACGTGTGGTTGGAAAGGTTTCTGAAGCAGAAACCACAGTCCTTCAGTTCAGCTCCAACTCCAATTGATGCAGAGAATTGGATTGCTCACCTAGAGAAGATTTTTGATGTATTGGGGTGCTCGGATAATCAGAGAGTATTGCTTGCAGTTTACAAGCTGGAAGGGGATGCACAGAGGTGGTGGAAAGCGTTGAAAATGACAAAGGGTGATGGCTATGTTGAGACACTTAGTTGGGCGGAGTTTTGTGAGGTCTTCTATCGGCAGATTCCCAAATTTGCCGATAAAGAGGCCTATGTTAGGGACTATCTCATCCATTCGACGGAAAGATGATGAGTCCATCACGGACTTCATGACGAGGTTTACTAAATTTGGCGAGATTTGCGGGAACCTCGGCGAGGACCTGCAGTGAACAAAGAGAGAGAAGTTCAAGTGGCGGATTCATTATAGGTATCTCCAGCATCTCATTAACAACAAGTTTCCAGACGTGTCAACAGTGGCCAATGCGGCCAAAAATATTAAGATGGAGCGACAGGACTTTCGGTCTTCTAAACCGAGAGGAGAGTCGAAGAGGGACAGAGATGACCAAGAGGTCAAGCTTTGATTCAGCATGGGAGAAGTCAAGGTGGCAGTTGAGCAGGGAATCGTGGTGGCGGCGAGAAGCGGTGGCGTGGCGAGAATCGTAAGCAGGGGTTATCGGCAAATGCCTTAGCGAGGGCAAAATCATCGACTTCACTACCTTGGTATGGACAAAATCGTCGGCGAGGGATGAGAATCGTCATGGGTAAAAATCGGTCGTTATCCGGGACCCGGTGGTGGGGTAAACGAATCTAATTCCGATAACTCCCTGTGCTACTTGTGGGGCAAATCATCCGGGAAGGCAGTGCCACAGACTTACTGGTGCATGCTTTTTGTGTGGACAGATGGGTCATATTGCTAGGGATTGTACCGGTCCACGTGGAAATGGTGGAGGTGGTGGTGATAATGGTGGCAATGGAGGTCGATTGTCGTGGTGGTGAGTATTTGCCTTGACATATAATCAGGCGGCAGGTGCACCAGGTATTGTTTCTGGCACTCTTTTAGTTGGTAATCGCGAGGCTTCTATTTTATTTGATACGGGTTCTACTCATTCCATTGTTGCTCGGTCTTTTGTTCGGCATCTGGGCGTGCCATCTCAGTCTTTAGATTCTGTGATGTCTATTGCTACCCCGATGGGGACTTCTGTTGTTATTTCTGATTTGTATCAAGGGTGTCCGATAAGTTTTGGGGATAAGATCCGTAGCGTTAATCTTCTTCCGATGTGTATGCACGATTTTGATGTCATTCTTGGAATGGACTGGTTGGATAAACACCAAGCCACTATTGATTGTCAGGCGAAGAAGGTTATATTTGGAGACGTGAAGTCTCCAGAATTCGTGTATCAAGGTTCTCAGCCGAGTAGAGTGGTGAAGTTAATTTCAGCTTTGAAGGCTTGAAAGTTGGTGGCAAAGGGTTGTGATGGGTATTTGGCGTTTGTGAAAGATACCTCTAAGGGTGAGTCTCGTATTGAGGATGTTCCGATTGTCCGTGACTTTTCTGATGTGTTTCCTGAGGAGTTGTCAGGGTTGCCACCACAACGGGAAGTGGAATTTGCTATTGAGCTTGTTCCTGGTGCGGAGCCTATTTCTAAGGCGCCGTATCGGATGGCACCATTGGAGTTGCAGGAGTTAAAGGAGCAGTTGCAGGAACTATTAGATCGTGGTGTAATTCGCCCGTAGAGTGTTTCACCGTGGGTGCTCCGGTCTTGTTTGTGAAGAAGAAGGATGGGTACATGAGGTCGTGTATAGACTACAGAGAGTTGAACAAGATCACCATCGAGAATCGGTATCCATTCTAGAGGATTGATGACTTGTTTGACCAACAACAGGGGCGAAATATTTTTGAAAATAGACTTGAGGTCGGGCTATCATCGAGTTGAGAGTGAGGATGAGGATATCCCTAAGGCGGACTTTTTTGCTACTCGATATGGGCATTACGAGTTTACGGTGATGCCTTTCGATTGTGACTAACGCTCCGGCGGTGTTTATGGATTTGATGAATCGGTGTTCAGAGAGTACTTAGACCAATTTGTCATTGTCTTTATTGATGATATTTTGGTTTACTCCAAGTCTAAGGAAGAGCATGAGGAGCATCTTCGCATGCAGTGTTAGGGATTTTGCGAAAGAGAAATTGTATGCTAAATTCTCTAAATGCGAATTTTAGTTGGAAGCGAGTTGCATTTTTGGGCCACGTTGTTTCTCTTGAAGGCATTAAGGTGGATCTGCGAAGGTTGAGGCTATCACTAAATGGCCAAGACCTACTACTGATGACAGAGATTAGGAGTTTCTTGGGTTTGGCGGGGTATTATAGGCGGTTTGTGGAAGGATTTTCCTTACTCGCCTTACCATTGACTTCAGATTGATGAGAAAAGGCATGAAGTTTGTGTGGAATGAGGAGGCGGAGAAGAGTTTGAGGAATTGAAGAAATGACTCGTGTGACTCCTATACTTGCATTCTTGCGTCGGGGATAGGAGGTACCAGATTTATAGTGATGCTTCTAAGAAGGGCTTGGGGTGTGTTTTGATGCAACACGGTAAGGTGATTGCTTATGCTTCTGCATGACTTAAACCTTATGAGGTGAACTACCCACACATGATTTGGAGTTAGCGGTGGTGATCTTTGCCTTAAAGATTTGGAGGCATTATTTGTATGGAGAGACTTGTGATATCTTCACCGATCATAAAAGTCTTAAATACATTTTCACTCAGAAGAAGCTCAATATGAGGCAGAGGCGTTGGTTAGATCTTCTAAAGGATTATGATGCTAGAATTCAGTATCACCCGGGGAAGGCAAATGTGGTTGCAGATGCTCTTAGCCGAAAGAGTTCAGGGAGTGTAGCAGCCCTTATTACATAACCTCAGCTTATTTTAGATATGGAGCAGATCCAGTTGGAGTTGTATGTACGAGGTTCAGATGGGAATTTGGCGGGTATGAGAGTGGAGCCCTCTCTTATCTCGCGGGTCAAAGAAGCTCAAAAGGAAGATGGGGAGTTGTGGAGTATGACGCAGAATCTAGAGGAGGGCAAGCAGTCTGAGTTTCGTATTGATGACCATGGTGTGATTTGGTTGGGTGAACGGTTGTGTGTACCATCGGATCCAATCATTCGAGAGGCTGTGTTGGCTGAAGTTCATAGTTCGCCATTTTCAATTCATCCAGGTTCTACAAAGATGTATAGGGATTTGAAGAGGAATTTTTGGTGGAATGGGATGAAACGAGATGTGGCTAAGTATGTTGGGAAGTGCCTCACTTGTCAGCAAGTGAAGATAGAACATCAACGAGCTAGTGGCTTGTTGCAACAGTTAGACATTCCAGTGTGGAAGTGGGAGGATATCACGATGGATTTTGTGGTATGGTTTTAGAAGACTTTCGGGAAGAATGATGCCATTTGGGTAGTGGTGGACCGGTTGACCAAATCGGCACACTTTTGGCTATCCATGAGGGTTACTCGGTGGAGGGTTGGTACATATCTTTCAAAGAAGAGATTGTAAGACTTCATGGTACTCCGGTGTCTATTGTTTTGAGATCGGGACCCCGGTTCACTTCAAGGTTTTGGAAAGGATTTCAACGAGCTTGGGGTACTCGGCTCAACTTGATACTTCTTTTCATCCAAACCGATGGGCAATCTGAAAGGACTATTCAGACGTTGGAGGACATGTTGAGGTCTTGTGCACTTGAGTGGTCGGGTAATTGGGATGACTATTTGAGCTTAGTTGAGTTTGCTTATAACAACAAATTTGGCATACAAGTATTGGAATGGCCCCATTTGAGGCATTGTATGGTAGGAAATGTCGGGCACCAACTTGTTGGGATGAGGTTAGCGAAAAGGGCCATAGAAGGGCTGAGTTGGTCCAAATCACTACTGGAGAAGGTAGCGGTGGCTAAAGAGAAATTGAAAAGTCGGCTCGATCACGGCAGGAAGTGTTATTGATAAGCATAGGAGGACTTTAGAATTTGAACTGGTGAGCACGTGTTTCTAAAAGTTTCTCCTTGGAAGGGCATTCATCGATTTGGGTTAAAAGGAAGCTTAGTCCACGTTATATCGGTCCATTTGAGATTTTGGGAAGAGTTGGTGAAAGTTGTATCGGTTAGCTTTGCCTCCGCATGACTAGCTCACGTGCATAATGTGTTCCGTGTGTGCCGGTGTTAAGGAGTTATCATTATCATCCGTTGCATGTGGTGCAATATCCGATTCGATAAGATTCGGAGGATCTTACTTGTGAGGAACAAGCCGAAGCGATTTTGGATCGTAAGAAGCGAATTATGAGGATGAATACTATTAGTTTGTTAAAGTTTTATGGAGAAATCATTGGGAATGGAGGCTACATGGGAGATGGAGGAGTCTATTCGAGCGGAGTATCCGCATCTCTTTGAAAATTAGGTGCGTCTCATTCTTTTGATTAGGATGGAATCCTTTTTTAAGGGTAGGTGATGTAATATAAAAGAAAAAATAATAATATTAAATAATAATAATTACCTTTTTTTTTTAAAACATATTTATTGGATGTCATTTATTTTGGGTCAAAATAGTCATTTAATTTTTTGTGGGCTAATAAATATTAATAAGTGTTGGGTAAATTAAATTGGTAAAATTGGGCTTTAAAACTAAGTGGATCTAATTTATAATTTTATAATTTTAAAATCCTATTAAAATTTGGGGAGTTAATAAATATATATTAATTAATAAAATCTGTTTTTAAGTGAATAATTAAGCAAAACCTAAATTTACCCATAATAAGTCTTAAAAAGAAGAAGAAGAAAAAAAAACGGTGAAGTGTGGCGGCGCAGGAGAACGGATTGCTATTGGTTGCCAATTCTTTCCGGTGAGTAATTGTAATTTTCCTAGTTGTAGTCTATAATTGTAATCAGATGGCAGTGTATATATAATGATTGGCAGTATGCAAAAACTTGAAATTCTTATATCATTCTAATTTCGGATGGCTGGTGGGGTGATAAAGTAGTATGCTAGCTTAATAAAATTAAATAATGATAAATCATGGGCATGTGGAAGAAGTTATTTTGCTGAACTTTCTTTTTATGAATGATGTTGTGTATAATATATATAATATATTAGGATTACTAGTATGTTAAAAATAATAAATAATAATAAAAAAATGATTAGATTATAAATGATAATTTGATTTGGATTGTCTTGTAAAATTGATGTAATTGGAGGAATTAATTTCATATTAGTATAATTATAATTATAATTATTAGGTAACTTATAATTGTATTATTATTATTTTTATTAGATCGGACGAGGAGAATTTAACGAGTTATTTTGGAATATAATTTTGGGTATTACATTGCTTAATCCAGGTACGGATTCCGTACTCTTTCAGCGAAACTCTTTTGTTTTGATTTGTTCGTTTCGTTATTCGTTTCGAAATTTAGTATTGTCTCTCATAATTGTTCCTTGTCAATTTATTGTGATAAATTTATTTTGGCGTTGTATTAGAATTCATATTTGTATTCTTTAGACTAGGGCATCATGTCTAAATTTTATTTTGATATTCATAGTGATGTACATGTTATTATTTTAGAGACGTGTGTTGATGATTCGTTCGATTTAACATGTACACGTTAGAACCCCTTGTGTTGATATTTTGTCGCATGTGTTGTGACATTATATTTTTGTTAGAATACCATAGGGTATACCTGAGCTATAACCACCTGTGGGGGTACCACAGGCATGTCCTCTTGGCACCGAGGCATGACACCTTCCGTGGCGGTGTGATCAGTCCACGGCGTCTCCGTTTTGTGCTCCGATGGGAGTTGGCCATTTGGTGTTTTGTTGTGCGAGGCGTATAGGTCGACCCTAGTTTCTGTTCTGTTCTGTTATGCGGATTGGTGATGTTTGTGCCAAACACGCCTTCCGATTTTACATGCATTGGATTCGCGGTCCAATGTATGTGACTTGCCTGTGTGGCATTATGTGATTTGCCTGTGTGGCATTATTTGACTTGCCTGTGTGGCAAGGTATATTCTATTTTGTTCTGAGCTCGGTATGAAATAACACCCAGCCATTTGATTCAGCCTACTATTTCGTTGTGTTAGTTTTATTCGTTTCGTTTCAGTTCATTTCATCTCATTTCATTTAAATTGAGTTAGTTATTTCGGTTCATTAATTGTATTCTATATCCGTCTTTGGGCATTTGGCTCATCTTTGTGTTTTCTTCCGGCAGGTGTCGGGGGACCAAGGGCAAGTGTGACGAGAGCTTCCTTTAATCCAATAGTTTTGATATATTTTATTAGGTTTCAATACATTGATTTATTTAAAGTTGTAATAAGTATTTTAGATTGTGGATTGAGCCAGTGTGGCATTTATTATGGTTTGTCTTATGACATTGAATTATTATGAGATTATTCTTTTGTAGTTTCGAGCCCTGTGATCTTCCTTAGTTTTGTTGTGTTATGAGTAACCTCTCTTTCTATTTTGGGAAGGGGGTGTTACAATAGTGCTGAAGGGAATTTGTACCGTATAACAACACTCAAAGTCTCAAAATACTCACAAGAATACGCTCGATAATATAGAGAGAGAAAGAGAGAGAAAACTTCAGTTTCTGGTGTGATTTTCTATTCTAACCTAAGCACCCTATTTATAAGAAATTGCTTAGAACACCAAAGCAGAAAATTTAATAAAATATTAATATATATATATATATATATACAAATTTCTTACGCCCACTTTCCTAGATCTGAATTCAGCAACTTACATCACATGCAAGACCCACAATTAATGACAAAAACGTTTTTCATATTAAAAATAATCAAAACTTCCAAAAATCAATTATTTCTTAACTTTGGAACTTCAATAATTCATAATAAATAGCCCTTTTGTCAGAAAAATTTGAACCTTATATCTTTTCCATATGAAATTCTATTCTCTACAACTTTGCAGAAGAAAAGTTTTCCAAATTCCAAACAGAAATTAAGCAAAATCCACAAACGGACGATTTTACAAGCTATAATCAAATTTCAGTCAAGAAATGGGGTCCACCGACACACAAAACATGTGTTAATCATTTAATGCAACAAAAATACTCTTTCTCCTCATATACTCATATATCCCACATTCATTGTAAAAATATCACCATTATTATATTATAATAATATAATAAAATATTATTTTATCAAAAAAGATAAAATATCGATTTTCAACAATTGTCACTTTAAAAATTTTCTCCATCTATATCCACATAAAATGAATATTTTTCTCATCATATAAATCAATAATTAATTATTCACAAATTATATTACGAATCACAATCAATCGATAACGAGGCGGTTCAGGAAAGAGGTGGCTTTCAATAAGGATTTCTTCTTCTCGACGCCTATGATTAGGTGACCAAACCTCTTCTTGAGCAGAACTTTCTAGACATTGCCAATAATGTTATCTAATAATATTATTAGGATAATATGAATTATTGCTCAGATAATGGAAAATCTTTGTGTAGTGACAATTATTGAAACAACGGTAATATAAAATATCAACGTAGCAATTATTGAATCGATAAAATAAAATATTGAGCAATAATTACTCGTAACAATTATTGAGTAGTGCCTTCTTACGTAAGAATCAATAATTGGTGTAATCTGGTATAACTCTTCTTGACAACAACGCGCGTACATTGTGTTTTAACCTTTGGGTATTCCAACGGTGATACTTGGTAACCACTACGCCGTTATTTATAAACAACTTATACTTGTCGTTTTCTTCATCCAACCGCTTTCTGTTATGGGACCCACAAAAGACTGCGCCGTCGTACGAATATTCCCCGACAGGAAGAATATTCCACGACCAAACGAATATTGCCCGTCAACAATGAATATTTTATAACCACTTGCTTATTTGAAATATTTGCTCATTTTACCCATAACTAATCACATTAATCAATTCAACCCTTACTATTTCAAAATAATAAATAGAGAAATTCAATTTTATTTATAATAAGTTGGGGTCTTACAACTACTACTAACAGTAATAATTAATTATCATATTATCATATTTACATCATAGCGCATACATATTATATCAATTATACTTAAATGATATAAATATGTAAATATGATAATATGTTATGTTATGATGTAAATGATGTAAATATGTTATGATTTTAGTATTTTAATGATGTAATTGGAATTTTTGTTGTTTTGATTAATTAACAAAATAATTTGAATTATAGTATTTTAGTATTTTTCTAATTTTAGTATTTTTTGAATTTGATTTTTTAGTATTTTAGTATTTTTTAATTAGTATTTTTAGTATTTGATGTAAATATGTAATTAGTATTTTAGTATTCGGGTAATTGACTTTTAGTATTTTGATATGTTATACAACTATCGTAAAATTTTAGTATTTTGATATGTTATACAACTATGGTAAAATTTAGTATTTGAGTAAAATTTTAGTATTTTAGTATTTGAATTTTAGTATTTTGATTAAATGATGTAAATATGATAATATGTTATGTTATGATGTAAATATGTTACGATTTTAGTATTTTAATGATGTAATTTGAATTTTTGTTCTTTTGATTAATTAACAAAATAATTTGAATTTTAGTATTTTAGTATTTTTTAGTATTTTATTATTTTTTAATTTGATTTTTTAGTATTTTAGTTTTTTTAAATAGTATTTTTAGTATTTAACGTAAATATGTAATTAGTATTTTAGTATTTTAGTGTCGAATAACCGACATTATAATAAAAAATCCTTATAAGCTTAATTGGTTTGAGCATTTGTTTAAGGATTTGGGAGGTTCAGAGTTCAATTTCGAAGGAGAGCATTATTTTATTTTATTTTAAAAAAAAGCATGCAATTCGGGCCGGAGCTTTTTTATTATTAGTACTATTATAATTATTGTAATAATTATAATAATAATTATTATTATTAATAATAATAATAGTAATAGGAATAATAATAGTAATTATAATAATGATTAATAATAACAATAATAATAATAGTTATAATAATAGTAATAGTAATAATAATTATAATTAATACTAACAATTATAATTATAATAATAATAATTATTATTATTATTATTATTATTATAATAATAAAAAAAAATATAGCACGTGAAGCATGAAAAAAAATTTAATAATGACTTATAAGTAAAAAAATTTAAATTTAAGTTATTGTCAAACACTAAATAATAACAAATGACTTATAACTTAGTTTAACCAACTTATAAGTCATTTGTCAAACACTCTCTCTAATACAAGATATAAAGAGAAATTAATATTTGATTATAAAAAAATTGCAAGTCGAGAAAAAGAGAATTTAAAAATGGGAGTTAAAAAAACTTACACACCATTGGTGTAACTTTATTATTATTATTGTTATTATTATTATTATTTTTTATTATTATTATTATTATTATTATTATTATTATTATTATTATTATTATTATTATTATTATTATTATTATTATTATTATTATTATTATTATTATTATTATTATTATTATTATTATTATTATTATTATTATTATTATTATTATTATTATTATTATTATTATTATTATTATTATTACTATTATTATTATTGTAGTATATAACTTCTTGAGATTATATTAATGGTATGTAGTGAAGGAGAAGAAAGGAATATATGGGGGAAATCTCATGTTTTGATATAAATATTAATCCTTACAAGATATTAACAGATAATTAGTGTTGCTCCAGCGGTCAAATGACCAAAGTAACAAATGATAGGTCATAGGTTCAAATATGTTTCGCATTTGGATATAATTTTTAAATACTAAATATGAATATTTTTTGACAATTCTCCGAATAACGAATATTGTCTTACAAAAACATGTTTATTGGGATTATCTTAATTTAAGGCAACATTTTAATAGTCGTTCCAAAAAGTTGTATAAGATATGCAACGAAAATAAAAATTGTTGCCAATGAATGTGGTCCATATTAGGCAACGAAATATAGCAACAATTTTTTTTTCGTTGCCCACGATGAGAAGAAATCAAGTGGTTAGAAATTTTGCAATGAATTTCTAATGAATTTTGTTTTCAAATTTTGCAACGACTTATGAATTTCTTTGCAAAAAGTGAAAGCCTGACACAATCTGCAACGAAGGACAAGTTTCGTTGATAAACATACACTTTTAGCAACGACTTATAAAACTTTTACTTGAAAAATCGTTGCTAAAGCCCCATTTTTAGCAACAAAAAAACTTTCTTTGCCCACGATGACGGGAAATCAAGTGGCCGAAAAATTTACAACGAATTTCTAACGAAATTTTTTTCCATGATGAATTAGTTAACGAAATTTTGCAACGACTTATGAATTTCGTTGCAAAAGTGAAAAATCGACACAATCTGCAACGAAGGACAAATTTCGTTGCTAAACATATACTTTTAGCAACGACTTATAAAGTCGTTGCCCGAAAAATCGTTGCTAAAGGCCTATGTTTTTGTAGTGTTAATTAAATTCTTTTGGGCTTCTAAATTAATTTCTTGGGCCATAAAATTTACATAGTCCAATACTTTTAAATACTTATCCAACCCTAATCATTTATTTAGGGTTTTCATTTACTCAATTATAATTTAAATCCTTACTTATGCACATTTAAATTTTTAACCCAATTAGACTTGCTATAATTAGGTTATAAAATTAATTAATGGAGATGTATAAAATAAATCCCTTAGAATTAGTATATATTTTAAATACTATTATTCTCAATACCATAACCCTTAAGTTATTCAATATTTTTCATTCCTAATATATAATTAGGTTACCTTAGTTTCTTTTATTTGTTTACATAATAAAGAAATAAAAACAAACACATAATATTCATATTCATTTACTCACATATTCACACAAATTAATTTAGTAGGTGGAGACATGGTCTACAAATCTCTTAGATTAGGTGATCACTAGTATATAATTAAATACTAGGACCCTAAATAAAGATAACCATTTAGGTTATTTAATTCCAATACCTAATTTATAATTAGGTTATGTAACTTTCTATTTAATTTTTTTATATAATAAATAAATATATATACTTAATATATTTATTTATTTAATTACATACACACATCACATAAGTCAAAAACATTTATCCGTATCATTCCTCTTGCTAAAATATATAACACATCACTATATATATATACACACACACACACACACACACACACATTCACTTTATCTTTATAATATATCTTCACTTGAATTTTATTTCCTTAATAAATTTTCCACATTCATAATCTATTTCTTTCTTCTCAAAATTTTCAATGATTCTCCTAATTTCTTTCATTAATTCACATAAAGTTAAAGGTAACATAATACCTTATTCTTAACATACTTCCAAATATAATTTCATTCTAGGTTTTGAATTTTGTAACCCTTATTTTCTCAATTTTATTCAAATGGTAAACCATATAGGTTTTTCTTTAAATTTTTTAAATCATTCCTCTATTTCCACTATAGGTTTTTATTCTTTAACCTTTAATTTAATCATTCAAGATCTTATGAATTTTCGGGATGTCACATCTCGTGCTTACTTTAAGTTTACTTTCAGAATATATAGTTTTATTTTTTTAAGTTTTTCAATCAACAAGGCTTAATGAATTCATTTCACAATATGGGCCAACTATAGAAATCCCCAAATCATATAATGTTACTAAATAAACCTTTAATACGCATGCTCAAATGTTTTCAACTCATTTATTAATAGTTAACATAGCTTTACATTTGAAAACTTACTTTAAACTAAGCTAAACCAACTTATATTTTGCTTAACTAAATGGACCAACATATCAGTCACATTTTGAGGCATGAAGAGTCCTAGTGTTGATTAATTTCACAATCAATATATACGTGCAAGTATACATGGTCAACAAATAATAAAGTGTAAGTAGAATATCGTTCCCACAAGGAATTATTTAACAAAAATTACTAAGTACTAACTCTTAACCAAATTTATTTTATTTAAACAAATGATTTAAGATTATGAATTAAATTATTTAAATAAACTACTACTAAATACCACTAGTTTAAAATCAGATTACGGAGATTTAAGATAACAACTTCACTTATTGCTTCAGTCAGATTAATACACTTCTCATTAATTATGCTCACTATTCTAAATTGTTAATCAATAACACCTATGACCATCTTTCGATGCACCATAAACAAATCAACTTACATCCACAAATGATAGAATTAAGAAGAATACCCTAATTAACTAATTCACTATATCTCTATGTGCATTACAATTAAAGAGGATTTAAATCATAAGTTGTTTATCGGATTACATGCGGTATATAGGTATATCTCTATCCTAGACATAAATCATGAATTACAATGCTATGCAGAAAACACAATCACACGCTATTATGATTAGATCAAAATCTATAATCCATCTCTCAAGTTCATATAGATTATCATAGTAATTTCTAGCGAGAGAATTAAAAAATTAGGTCCAAATCACAATAGACAATCCCTAAAATAAATCACAATAATTAATAGAGAAACATATTAAAATAAACTATGCAATAAGATCCATTGAAATCTTAAACAAGAGATTTAGTTCATTATCTTTGAATTAAAACCAAGAATCCACAATTGAATAAACATTCAAAGACAAAAATAGTGTGAGGCCCCCAAAATAGGTATACATCACCCATTCTGAGTCGCCAAATACATGGTACAGAAACAAATATAACTTTAGTAATACAATTATCGTGCAAAATACGACAACACATATACTGTGAGTTTGAATACAAATATTATCTAATAGACAGTATACAAACTCAAAAGGAGTCCTCATTACAATTATTGATACACTATTTTACAAAATAGCGAGGACTACTAAAACAACTATCTTGAATCATCACTCCATACCCCAGCTAGTTCCTGCTAAATTCTCTCCTCCTGAGAAGAACAATGGAACAAAAAGGAAAAGGGTGAGCTCAACTAGCCCAGTATAGAATATTATGACTAAGATAATATACAACAAATTATCATTAGTCTTCAACAGGGAAAAATTTGATAAAATATAATAGACAACAAGTTTTAGATCAACAACTGCAGCGGAAACAACAATCCATTAGAAGAGTCAAGTAGAGAAAGAATTCTACTATCTTCTAAGATTTAAAAGTCCATCATCAATATTTTATCCCTGTAACATCAATCAATATACATCTTGAATCAAATATTCATCTTTGCACTATAAGCCAAAGATATTCATTTGTATCACCAGTTGGTCATGTTCATCTCAACACCTGTTCATCTTTGCACTACGGGCCAAAGATATTCATTAGGTAATCATTCATCTTTGCACTACATGCCAAAGATATTCATTAGGTAATCATTCATCTTTGCAATACAGTCCAAAGATATTCAGTAATATCATTATTTAGGACTGAGGATGATGAAAAATATCTTAAAGAAAACGAATCTAGTGAGACAAAAGGACAAATATTAGGAATTCGTATTACAGTTTATCTATGTTCAATAATACTCCAAAATAACCAACTGTGAAGCAAAATTCAAAAATAAAGATCAAAACATAGATACAATCAAAGATAGTAACCATAATAGACATCTTGGACAAAAAGGAGAAAATTTTATTTTTTAAATTGAATAAGTGTCGATATCGTGAATAGTAACCTCGACACAAAAAGGTAGAAATTCCACAATAAAATCTATACCAATATTTCGGTATAATGATATTGGAAGAATAACATCATTAGAAAGAAAATAACATCCCTTACCTAAAAATATCTGTACTTCTGATCGAAATATCGGTATAAGGCTGAAGGAAACTTGCACTGATGAATAACAACTCATAAAGTATCTAAATAATCACAAAATACGCTCGATAATATAGAGAGAAAAAGAGAGAAAACTTGTTTCTGGTGTGATTTTCAGTTCTAACTAAGCACCCTATTTATAGGAAAATGCTTAGAACGCCATAGCAGATTAACCAGCTACCTGATGGCTTTACCTGCTACTATTCAAGCCCACCACTTTTGAAAATAAATTCCAGCACATTTTATAACTCACCAACCAAAAGTGGGTCCCACCATATTTTTAATAAAAACATTTTATTTTTCGAAACTTCAACAATTCATAATAAATACCCCTTTTATAAAAAAAATCGAATTTCATGGCTTTTCATAGGAAATTTAATTCTCTACAACTTTGTAAGTTTAATTTTTTTCAAATTCCAAACGAAAAATGACCAAAATCCACATACGGACGATTTTCAAAACCTCTATTCTGACAAAATACTGATAAAACACCTCAACATTAATTCCTTCATTTATAACCACATAAAATAAATATATCCATCATTTATATCCACATAAAATAAATATTTCCTTATCATATAAATTAATAACTAATTATTCACAAATAATATTACAGAATCACAATTATGACAACCAGGTCGTTCCCAGGAAAGAGGGGGCTTTCTGATAAGGATTTCTCTTTATTGGTGCGCAATTAGGTGACCAAACCCCTTTCCTAGACAGAACTTCCTTAGACATTGCCAATAATGCTATCTAATAATATTATTCAAATAATATGAATTATTAATCTTGTTGGGAGAATGCATATTATGATTTGATGTTTAAATGTATATACTCATGATTATTTATAAAGTCCTTCAAGAAATATATGTACAAGGACTTAGTGATAGATCATATTTGTTAGGTTGATCTAAGATCTTAACGTGTATCATTCCGTAAATGAATGTATAGATAGAAAAATCAAAGTTGTTAGGTTGATCTTGAGATGTAATAGATAGGCTTCGAAGAATTTGTAGTGTATAAATCTGATCAACATTGCAGAAGTCAAGGCAGAAACGTAGAGCTTCAAAGATCGTAGTGTGCCTGCCTTGAAGGGCCTCTTCGAAAATCGTAGAGTGGTCCCAACGTTTGCCGAGCCGACTCAAAGATCGTAATATGCTCTCGAAAACGTAGAGTTTACAACTCAAGCAAGCAAAGATCGTAGTGTGCAAATAGTTAAGAGAAATCGTAGTGCTCTCGGCTGATAACATCAGACCAAGCACCAAGGCGTCAAGTCACCACGATCTGAATCGTAGAGCACCACGATCTGAATCGTAGAGTACCACGATCTGAATTGTAGAGTATCATCTATCTTGTGTCAGAAACATCAAGCCTCACGATTTATGTGGAGACAGACTCCAACATATGAGGAATGGATTCTAAACGTTGCAGTACTCACCAGTCCCAAAGTCATAAAAATATCCTTAGTATGCAACAAAGAAGCGTATTGAAGAAGCTAAGGAAAGTACCATTGGTAAGAGGGAAAACATCTTTTCAGGTGTTAGGTGAGAAAGCAGTCTGCTGTGTTAGTGGGCCAGAATGCAATTCAGAAGATGTGCAAAAAAGTCTCCATCAAAGAACAGAAAAGTCAAACGCATTTAATGCTTCAACGGATGGATCCAACGGATAGTTTTCAAGATCACATATATGAAAATCAAGCAGATGAGAGAGAGAAGCAAGCATTGAACAAAAACTTAAAGTACTCTCAACGCTCAACTCTACGATCTGAAAAATAGAAAAGCTTGCTCAGCTACTCAGTTCTTTCAAACAAGTGCTTAAACAGCAACTGAGTAGCAACCATCAAGAACTCAACATCTACCAATCAACTGAAGAAAAGTACCAAGTCTGCTGGACTTGAAGAGTTCTAAGTGAACTGTAAGAGAGCCAAGTCTGCTGGACTTGAAGAGTTCAAGAGTGAACTAAGAAGTTCTTAGACTGTTGGTCTAGAAGGAATTTGTGTGATTCAGAAGTTGTAAAAGACATCCTTAGTGGATTTCCTACTCGAGGAGTAGAAGAGTGGACTAGGAGCTTTAAGTGCTCTGAACAACTTAAAAGGACTGTATCTTTTACTTTCATACGATAAATGCTATATATGTCATAACTGCTATAACTGCCTCACTCTCATAACTCCACTACTTCGTAAAGGAGATTAAAACAAAAATTAATTCCGCTAAGTTTTAATCATCATCAACGAACAAGTTTAAAACAAAAAGATTTTTTAAATATCTATTCAACCCCCCCCCCCCCCTTCTAGATAACTATTGTGCCAACTAGGAACTAACAATTGGTATCAGAGCAGGTTCTATTTTATAGCTTACAAGCTTTAGTAGATCCAATGGCACACACACCAAGCGAATCAAGGACTGGAGGAGGCAGCAAGCCACCAATGTGCAACAAGGATAAATTTGCAAACTGGAAAGTCATGATGCAAGCATACATGGACTCAATAGATGAAGATCTATTTGAGACAGTTCATAATGGGCCCTATGTTCCAACAAAGCTTGCACCAACCACTGACGATCCAAACAGAATACAACTCAAAGTCAAAGAGGAGTGGACAGACAACGAGAAGAGAGTTGTCCAACTCGACAAGAAGGCCAAGAACATCTTGTTTCAATCCTTAGAAGATGATTTGTTTGAAAACGTTGTCAACAGCAAAACAGCAAAGGAAGTTTGGAAAGCACTGCTCATCATGCACGAAGGAACGGAAGAAGTAAGAGAAAACAAACAATCACTCCTGACACAGCAGTATGAGATGTTTGCTCATGTTCAAGGAGAAAACATAACTGCCACCTATGAGAGATTCAAAGTTCTGCTCAACTCTCTACGAGCATATGGGAAGATCTATCCAAACAAAGATCTGATCATAAAGTTCATGAGAGCTCTACCGAGCAGGTGGGATGCCAAAACCACTGCTATAAGAGAGTCAAAGAATATTCACGTGATGACAGTTCAACAACTATATGGAAATCTACTGACATACGAACTGGAGCTGACTTAACGAGCTAAAACCCTATCAGAAGGAAGAAAGAAGGATAAGGGTGTTGCTCTCTAGGCAATTGAAGGTGCATCTAAGGTCAACACTGAGATTGACTCTGATTATGATGAAGACGATGATGAAGACTTTGCTATGCTGGTAAAAAAACTAAGAAGGTTCACGCGTCAAGGCAAAAGCAGCAAACCAAAGAAGGTTAAATCAAGCAATGACCATGAAGCAAATGAATGATCTATGCTACAAGCGCAAGAAGCTTCAGCCACTTCATTGCCAAGCTGCAACAAACCTCTCGAGAGAAGAACTAAAGAAGAAATCACATGCAAAGAAGGAATACAAAGGCAACAAAAGGCCTCAGAAGAGAGACAAAGGCCTGGTAGCTGGAGGATCATGGAGTGATCCAGACAATGACTCCAATCCTGATTCCGGAGATGATGAAGAACCACAAATGGTCAATCTGTGCCTAATGGCCAAACATTCAAAGGACAAACAGAACTCCAACATACATGATGTAAGTCTCGATGAGGTATTTGACTTCAACTCTCCTGATGTAGACATAAATGATTTAAGAACTACACTGCATGGCATAACCACTGATCTACATCAATACATGAAGTGGTTCAGAGTTTTGTCTAAGGATCATTCACTTCTTTAAGAGGAGAAGAAGAAAGTTCAAGAAGAGCTTGAAACGTCCCTTATAAGTACTAACCTTCTCTCCAAGCTTGAGGTTGAGAATGAGATCTTAAAACAGACAAATAAACTCAATACACAAAGAGAGTCTAATCTAACCTCTAAAATTGAGGAACTAGAAAAGACTATCTCTACATGGAACAAATCCTCATCATCCATGGACTCCCTGCTCTCTAGTCAGAGAAGTACATTCAACAGAATAGGCTTAGGCTTTGGGGAATCCATCTCATAGCCATGTGTCGAAAAGACAAAGAAAACTAGCACTAGTAATGCCTCAAGTTTTAGTAGAAGCATTACCTTTGTGAAATCCTCACAGAAGGAAGAACCAGTTCAACCTTGTTCTACTGTTTCCATTCATACTCAAAGGAGTAAAGGATCTCATGCTGGCTTGGGCTTCATAAAAGATAAGAGTAACCAAATCTCTACTCACCAACCTCGAAGAATCGTATAGTCAAGTAAGACCAACTCTACAAATCAACTGGGAAGGTACAGTAGAGGTAAGGCACACTCATCACTATTTATGAAACCTAAGGATACGTGGAAGAATGAGAATCAGTTTAACAGAAGGATAACTAAAGAACCACACAAGTCCAAATGGAGGATGAATTATCATACACACACAGGCATGCATCATACTAGATGTTTTATATGCAATAAATTTGGTCACAAGGCTGCCAAGTGCTATTATAATTCCATGCATGTGAGACCCAAGATCAAACAAATTTGGGTCCCCAAGGGCACTGACAAAATAGGACCCATGTAAATATGGGTACCAAAATGAAAGTAAAACTTTATGACGGAAAAGAGCTCCACGATCACAACTTTGGTATCGGACGGTGGATGCTCAAGCACACATGACGAGGAACAAAGCCCTTCTATCTACTACATAGAAAATGAGGGTCCCTCGGTTATCTTTGGAGACAACGGCTCAAAGGCGCAAGACAAGAGGATCTGGCTCTGCTTTGGTAATGGTGCAATATCTTTCAGCAAAGTAGCATATCTAGAAAGGTCTCCAACACAACCTTCTAAGCATCAGCTAACTCTGCAACAAGGGTCATCAAGTAACATTCATCAACAACCAGTGTCAAGTCGAGAGATGAAGAAGACTTCTGCTTTGTAAAGCTAACCGGGACAAGAGAAGGAAATGTCTACACGGTGAATCTTGGTCAACTAAGCTCGAGACGAGACAATATGTTTTTCGGCAAAAGCATCTGAAGAAATGAAGTTGGCTATGGCATGAGCGGTTGTCCCACTTAAACTTCAAAAGCATGTCAAGCGGCATCAAAAGATCTCGTTCTTTGGCCTACCTAAGTTCAATTTCATAAGCGAAAGGCCATGCAATGCACTGTTAACTTGGAAAGCAAACCGAAGCTCATTCAAGAGCAAAAGCGCTAACTCTATCGACAAGCCCTGCGGTTGCTCCACATGGATCTATTTGGGCCAATTCAACAACTAGTCTTGGAGGAAAAAGATACTCTCTAGTTATAGTCGATGACTACACAGATTCACATGGGTATTCTTCCTAACCTCAAAGGATGAAACGAGCTCCCAATTAATCAAGATGTTCGGTGGTGATGAGCGAGAAAGGAGAGAAAATCAAGGCCATAAGGAGTGATCATGGAAGAGAATTGACTTCTTAAAATGGACCGATTCTGCATGCAGACAATGGCATCGATTATAATTTCTCGACTCCACGAACTCCTCAACAAAATGGAGTATTTGAAAGAAAAACAGAACCTTGATAGAGGTGGAAGAACTCTACTAGCAGCGACTCATCTGCTGAATACTACTAGGCGGAAGGCATCGTCAACACTTGCATGCTACACCTTGAGCAGATCATTCGATACACTCTACGATCGAAAGGCCCCTTCTAACTGTGGAAAGAAAGAAAGAAAGCCAAGTGTTAGCTACTTTCATGTTTTCGGCTGTGCATGCTACATCTCAACAACGGAAAGCAGTACCTGACAAAATTTCAGCCCAAGTCAGACGAAGGAATCTTTCTTGGGTATGCCACAGACAGTAAGGCCTACAGGGTGTTCAACAAGAAGACATTGAATGTTGAAGTCTCGATTCACATCATCTTTGATGAAACAGACTTAGACAAAACAGTGCTTCAAAACACTACGACCGATAGTGCAGACACTACGACCGATAGTGCAGACACTACGAATGAAGTCGTCGAGCTTAACACCACGATCGTAGTGCCAGAAAGTGAAATTGTTGAGCAAGAAAATGAGATCGTAGAGAGGTCTATGCAAGACAACGAACCTCCACTTCAAGAAGAAGAAATAGATCTTAAAGACTTAAGACAAGAAGGCATCAGGACAGATGTCCCAACCGGAAATAGATGAGCCAGAGATCACACTCAAGATCTAATCATTGGAGATCCGAGTGCTAGAGTCAAAACAAGAGCTGCCACCAAGAATGAATGCTTTTATCTAAGCTTCCTGTCACAAATGGAACCAAAGAAGATAGAGGATGCTATGGAAGACTCCAGTTGGATAGAAGCTACGCAGGAAGAACTTAACCAATTTGAACGAAGCAAAGTATGGAGATTGGTACCAAGACCAAAGAGTCATCCTGTCATTGGAACCAAGTGGGTCTTCAGAAACAAAATGGATGAAGATGGAGTTATAACCAGGAACATGGCAAGATTAGTGGCAAAGGGCTACTCTCAAGAAGAAGGCATTGACTACGATGAGACATTCACACCTGTTGCCAGACTAGAAGCCATCAGAATCTTCCTTGCCTTTGCTGCTCACATGCAGTTCAAAGTCTTTCAGATGGATGTCAAAAGTGCATTCCTAAATGGAGAACTCCAAGAAGAAGTCTATATAGAGCAACCTCCAGGTTTCATCAATCCATCTCTTTCAAATTATGTTTATAGATTAGACAAAGCCTTATATGGTCTTAAACAAGCACCTAGAGCATGGTATGAAACACTAAATAACTTCTTGATTGAAAATGGGTTCACTAGAGGTAGAGTAGATACCACATTATTTCTTAGAAAACATAAAGACAAAGTCTTATTGGTTCACATATATGTTGATGATATTATTTTTTGTTCTACTGACGAAAAGTTATGCAAGAGATTCTCCAAGCTAATGCAGAGCAAGTTTGAAATGAGCATGATGGGTGAGCTGAATTTCTTCCTTGGACTGCAAGTAAAGCAGACTTATAAAGGGATCTTCATAAACCAAGCTAAGTACATCAAAGACCTACTCAAGAAGTATGGCATGGAATCAGCCTCTCCCATGAAAACCCCAATTGCTCCTGCAACCAAACTTGATAAAGATGAAAAAGGTAAAAGTATTGATATAACTCAATACAGAGGTATGATAGGCTCTCTTTTATATCTAACTGCTAGTAGACCAGACATAATGTTTGCAATATGCATATGTGCTAGATTTCAGGCTAACCCTAAACAATCTCATTTATCTGCTGTAAAGAGGATTTTCAGGTATCTCAAGGGTATACCTTACTTGGGGCTTTGGTACCCCAAGGAATCCTCATTTAAACTAACAGGATACACATATGCTAATTTTGCAGGCTGCAAAATAGATATAAAGAGTACTAGTGGCACCTGTCAATTACTAGGAAAAAGACTTGTGTCCTGGTTTAGCAAAAAGCAAAACCAGTGTCAACTTCAAGCTGAAAATTTGAATACATTCTTTCTTGGGCATTTGCTTGTGCTCGAGATCTATGGATGAAAAATCAGCTAGCTGATTATGGATTTGATTTCAAATCCATTCCCATTCACCGTGATAACACAAGTGCCATATCAATAACTCATAATCCTGTTATGCATTCTAGGACTAAGCATATAGAAATAAGGTATCACTTCATTAGGGATCATGTGCAAAATGGAACTATATCTTTGCAATATATCCCTTCTGAAAATCAACTTGCTAATGTTTTTACAAAACCTCTAGATGAATCCAGATTTAATAAGTTAATAAGTGAACTAGGCATGCTAAATTTACAACCATAAAATATATTCTCTAGTTTGTGCTAACCATAACAGACACAAAAGGCTAAGCTCAAAATTGTAGACATGATCAAGGGAAGTCCACGATCGTAGAACTGAAGTGACATAAAAGAAAACGATCGTAGTGCAGACTCAACGATAGCAGAACCTCAACCATCAAGAGGAGGATCATGTGATGATAAGTCTCAAAACAAAGCAATCTCTCTGATAAGCGCCTCAGGAACACACCTAACCCTTGACTCACTCTAAGAGGTTGGCCCTTCCTGAGTTACCTTAAAAGAATGCTATGTCAAAAATTCATCACAAGGATCCGGTCAAACTCGACGATCGTAGATCAGACACGACGATTGCTAGACAGACTCAACGATCGTAGATCAGACACGACAATTGCTAGATAGACTCGACGATCGTAGCTCAGACACGACGATTGCTAGTAAGACTCGATGATCATAGCTCAGACACGACGATTGCTAGAGACTCGACGATCGTAGCTCAGACACAACGATCACAAAACTACCTCAACGATCGTAGTCCTCCCTAAGGACACATCAGCTCTGCAGGAGCCAAGGGCAAATCAGTACATTCCTTATCAGTCAAACTTGTAGAGCCAAGCAAAAGTCGACACCTGTCCCACTAAGCAAAAAGGAGAGAGGGAAGTTACAAGTACAAATTGAAATCGTCTTTTTGAAAGTAGAAGTTCAAAAGATTATCTCTCTCATCCTCTCTCAAAGCAGAAACCCTAAATCAAAAGAAATCTGAATCTAATCACACTTCTAGCAAGAAAATCAATGGCGGCTTCCAGTGTTATCTCTAGCTACAGACTCTGTTTTGATGAGTTCAAAACAGCTGAACCCAAATTTCACAAGACTTTGGCGCTACTGAAGAAGGCGGGTCTCGAAGAAGCTTTGGGCACAGACATATTGATCTATCCCAAGCTAGTAAAAGAATTCTACAGGAATGGTGTGTTTAAAAACAAGACCATCACTACGAGAGTAAAGGAAGTGGAAATCAGTCTGAAGGTCGAAGACATCAATCTCGCCCTAGGTCTCAAATCTGAAGGGCATCCATTCGTAGATAGCATGGGCTTCCAAGAGGGACTTAAAAAAATGCATCACAAGAAACTCCCCTCTATGAAAGGATACAAGAAAAAGGAGTTCCCACAGAGGTATGAATTTCTAGCTGATATTATTGGAAAATGTATATATTTCAAGAGCTCAGGTCATGACTCTGTGAATGAAGTACAACTCAAGCTCATGACTGCCATGTGTTATGGAATACAACTCAACTATGGAGCCATATTGCTCGAATGGATTGGAAAGTGGATCACCAACTCAAAGAAGTCAAAAAGTCCTCAAAAGATGCTCTACGGGCGATTCATAAGTATCATTCTACAGTCTGCTCTGGGTGACAAAATTGGGTACGAAGAAGGAGAAGCTATCAACCCAAACAGATGAATGACTCAACAACTGTTTGAAAATTGGAAAAGGAACCCAGCTGAGTATGTACGCATGATGACCGAGTCCAGTGGAAGAACTGGTGATCTGAAGGATTCAGGCCTTCCAGGAAATATGTCTGTTGTCAAGGAAATTGAAGAAGAAGAAGAAGAAGAAACAAATAAAGGAGAACCCTCATCGTCTTATCGGAAAAAAAAAAGGCAAGAGGAAGCTTAAGGCTAGAATGGTAGAAGAAGACCCCGAGGATCCACAATCGATAAACCAGGAGAGTCCTCTGACATTGAGACTCTAAGGATCCTGAGAAAGAAGTAACAACAGGCTGAGGTTGAAGAAGATAGAGCCACCATATCTCAGATGCTGAAGAAGAATAAAATCAGCCACAAACCCAAAAAGCCATCCATCTCTTCAATAGTAGAGTCTCTACTGATCGTAGAGACTAGACCAAACACATCAGGCAAGGAAGTAGATGCATCAAAAAATTTGGCTGATCAACAGGACAAAATTGAAGTTCAAGAAAGTCTTGAGGCTGTGGCTCAGCCTAGAAAATCAAGAAGAAAGTTGGTCAGGAAATACATCCTTGAGAATGAAAAAGTGCTCAAGAAGGAAGACAAGAGCATGGTTGCCAAAGAGGAACTGTCCAAAGAAAGTCAAGAGGACAATTCTCCAGCAGAGGGGGAGATCCCTGAGATTCTCATGATAGAGAATACATCAGCTGAGGGGGAGATGACTGAAGCTCTAGAAAATGCTCCAGTTGAAGGGGAGTTTTTGAGCTTACAAGAAGATGATCAAGTTGAGGGGGAGCCTCATGATATCTCCATGGTAGAAGAAGAGGTCCCTGCCAGAAATGAAGAAGAATCAGTGCAAGAACATCAAGAGGCAATTGAGATAATGGAATCCACCAACGAGAACAGAGAAGGGGAAGAAGATGATGATGACCTTGAGATCACTGGTGTGGGCAAAGATGGGTATAGAAGATATCTTTACAATCAGATGTTCTCTTACCTACCCATGATGCCATATCATCAAGCCCAAATCCTAAACTCTTGGAACCACATGTTCTGGAGCTTCAAAGAGTATCCGGCCATCTCAGTACTAGCTCATGGATTCCCAGGAAGATTCAACTTTGCCAAGAAGTTACTCACAAACAACTCTTCCTCAAAGTATAAACCTGAGGTACTGTCTATCCCAACCCTCTTCACAGTTAATCACTTGCCATCATCCTCATTTAGCCAATTATATGAATTCCCAAGATGGTTGGAAGTGATACTTCATCCACTAAATCAATTTCTAGCTGCAGAATCCCAAAATTCTATAACTGAGGAACCAAATGCAGTCAACTTCATAATGCTCCCACAAACTATCATCTCTACGATCACAGACTCTAGCCTCATTGCAGAGTCTCCACCTCAAATCGTAGAGTCACCAAACTCAAACATCCAAACCCAGGCTCCTCCATCAGATATTCCATCCTCATCCTCCAATGAATATTTTAGTCTCGATCTTTCCCTCTAGTCCCTGCAAGATCAATCCCAGAAAACATCCCCTCCTTTAAACGATCCTCAACCCAGTGATCCACTCACAAATCTGCCCACGAAAGATGACTTAAATGAAGTGTCCAAAAACATGGTTAAGAACATCGACGAGAGCCTGGAAACTCATTCAGAAGTCATTCATCTCAGGCTAACTCAAATGATCACCGCTGCAAATAATCTCCCAGGCACTCTGAACGCTGAGCTTACAAAGAAGCTGAGGGAAATTATCAAGGAAATGATTCAAAGCATGAAGGACAGAGATGAAATTCACTTCCAGATAGCCACCAAACAAAGAGAGGTTGTTCTTGAATTACAGAAATCTCAAGAAGCCCAAAATAACCTTATGATGGAGAACATCATCAACCTGAAAGCTTCAGTCAAAGAATTTAAGAAAGCCTATGTAAACTAAGAACAACAAACTGACACTGTTCTATCTGCCCTGCGAAACAAAGAAGCTAGATTTGAAGCCCTGATCAAGGAAAGTCGAGAGGACATTGCCCAAATACAAAGCCAACTCAACGAGCTTGTCTAAGGAGTAAATCAACTTTCTGCAGACATTCGAACCCTTGATACTGACATAAAGGGGGAGAATAAAGGGAAAGGAGCTCAAGGAGGCCAGAGCAGAGGCAGAGGAGTTCAAGGAAGCCAGGGAAGAGGCATAGGATAATTTCACACTCAAGCGTCAAGAAGCCCTCCTGTAAGACAATTCCACCATCAGACTCCACGATCAAGTAATCAGACTCAACGATCTGATCAGCATGAAGTCTTGATGGCTCAGCCAATAAGGAGTCAAGGGCCAGCTACCAGCTCACAAAATGTGACCACCACAGGCCTAAGAATGCCAATTGGAGATCCTGCATTCATGAATAGGCATGATCACAACCCAAGGATAAGCCCAAGTGAGATGGAAGAGATAGCCAGAAGGGATGAAGCAAGCAGGAAAAGAAGGGCTGAGGAATATGTCAATCCTCCACGCAAAAGACCAATGAAATAGAGATAAGTAAAAGTTTAAATTCTTATTGATGTAAAGCTAAACTATAATGCTCTTCAATCATCAATAAATTCATGCTTATTCTCTAGAAATTTCAGCTGCTCACTGAAATACTAAGTCGTGTTTAACTTTCCTGCAAATGCATCTAAAAACTAATAATCATGACAACAAATCTCCTTGGTTATGTCAACATCAAATAGGGGGAGATTGTTGGGAGAATGCATATTATGATTTGATGTTTAAATGTATATGTTCATGATTATTTGTAAAGTCCTTCAAGAAATATATGAACAAGGACTTAGTGATAGATCAAATTTATTAGGTTGATCTAAGCTCTTAACGTGTATCATTCTGTAAATTAATGTATAGATAGAAAGATCAAAGCTGTTAGGTTGATCTTGAGATGTAATAGATAGGCTCCGAAGAATTCGTAGTGAATAAATCTGATCAACATTGCAGAAGTCAAGGCAGGAACATAGAGCTTCAAAGATCGTAGTGTGCCTGCCTTGAAGGGCCTCTTTGAAAATCGTAGAGTGGTCCCAACGTTTGCCGAGCCGACTCAGAGATTATAATGTGCTCTTGGAAATGTAGAGTTTACAACTCAAGCAAGCGAAGATCGTAGTGTGCAAATAGTTAAAAGAAATCGCAGTGCTCTCGGCTGATAACATCAGACTAAGCACCAAGGCAACAAGTCACCACGATCTGAATTGTAGAGTACCATGATCTGAATCGTAGAGTACCACGATCTGAATCGTAGAGTATCATATGTCTTGTGTCAGAAACATCAAGCCTCACGATTTATGTGGAGACAGACTCCAACATATGAGGAATGGATTCTAAACGTTGCAGTACTCACCAGTCCCAAAGTCATAAGAAATATCCTTAGTATGCAACAAAGAAGCGTATTGAAGAAGCTAAGGAAAGTACCATTGGTAAGGGGGGAAACACCTTTTTAGGTGTTAGATGAGAAAGCAGTCTGTTGTGTCAGTTGGCCAGAATGCAATTCAGAAGATGTACAAAAAAGTCTCTATCAAAGAACAGAAAGGTCAAACACATTTAATGTTTCAACGAATGGATCCAACAGATAGTTTTCAAGATCACATATATGCAAATCAAGTAGATGAGAGAGAGAAGCAAGCATTGAACAAAAACGTAAAGTACTCTCAAATCTCAACTCTACGATCGGAAAAATAGAAAAGCTTGTTCAGCTACTCAGTTCTTTTGAACAAGCACTACAAAAAAATGGGCCTTTAGCAACGATTTTTTGGGCAACGACTCTATAAGTCGTTGCTAAAAGTATATGTTTAGCAACGAAATTTGTCATTCGTTGTAGATTGTGTCAGGTTTTCACTTTTTGTAACGAAATTCATAAGTCATTGCAAAATTTCGTTGCTAATTCATTAGTGGGAAAAAATTTCGTTAGAAATTCGTTGCAAAATTTTAGGCCACTTGATTTCCCGTCATCGTGGGCAACGAAAGTTTTTTTGTTGCTAAAAATGGGGCTTTAGCAACGATTTTTCAAGTAATAGCTTTATAAGTCGTTGCTAAAAGTGTATGTTTAGCAACGAAACTTGTCCTTCATTGCAGATTGTGTCAGGCTTTCACTTTTTGCAAAGACATTCATAAGTCGTTGCAAAATTTGGAAACAAAATTCGTTAGAAATTCCTTGCAAAATTTCTAACCACTTGATTTCTCTTCATCGTGGGCAATGAAAGTTTTTTTGTTACTATATTTCGTTGCCTAATATGGACCACATTCATTGGCAATAATTTTTATTTTCGTTGCATATCTTATACAACTTTTTGCAACGACTATTAAAATATTGCCTTAAATTAAGATAATCTCAAACACAGTTTATGAGAAATAAGATATTGACGTATCTCCGGTTTCAAACCTCTTAAAAACATTCGTGTCATTCGCTCCTCATTATCGACCAAATGGGATGCAAACTGGGATAACTCCGCAAATTTAGCCTCGTATTGCGACACGGTCGTATTATTTTGTTCCAACTTGATAAACTCCACCTCCTTCATGTGATGAATACTTTCAGGAAAGTACTTGTCATTGAACAGCTCTTGAAACTTTTCCCAAGACATCTTGAGTGCGTCAGGCTGGGTACGTTTTACAGATTCCCACTAGTAATCTGCTTCTTCACGCAACATAAAGGTGGAGAAGGGAACCTTTTGCTCCTCGGAGCATCCCAAGACATCAAATATCTTGGTGATTTGCTTTATCCATGCTTCCGCCTTAAGTGGTTTTGGTTCTCCAATAAACTCCGGTGATCTCAGCTCCTTGAACTTTTTAGCGATGACCGTCCGAGATTTTCCTGTGTTTACACCTACATTTTGAATAGGAGTCGCTCTCGCCTGATGTTGGATGAATTGCATGAAGCCTCGGAACATTCCATCGATCATCATTTGGTTAGTGTTGTTGTTTGCATGAGGATTGTCGCCTTCCTGATGCACGTTGTCCTGGTTATTGATTTGTGGAGACTCAACGGTCTCCTGTGCTCCATTGATATTCTCAACATTCTTGGATGCCATTTTCAAACATTGCCACAAAACAAGGGTTAATTGACATGCAACATATTATCACTATACTCTGACCGACCAATCAAATACCAAATAAACTTAGGTAGGTCATACTAGCGAAGGAATTCCCCGTCTCCCCCCTCCTAGTTCTAGTCTCACATCTTAGCCAGGGATCATATCCCTAAGCTTTGATACCAACTGTGATGCCCCCAAAATTAGGTATACGTCACCCATCTTGGGTCACCACTTACATGGTACATAAATTCAAATACAACTTAATAATACTGTATGCCGGTGTACAATACGACAAAACATAAACGTGAGTTTGAATACAAATATTGTCTACTAGAGATTATACAAACTCAAAAGGAGTCCTTATTACAATTATTATTACACTATTTCACGAGAATAGTGAGGACTACTAATGCTATCATCCGGTTCGTCACTCCATTCCCCGATTAGTCCTCGCTACGTTCTCATTTTCACGAAGAGAACAATAAAAGTAAAAGGGTGAGCTCAACTAGCCTAGTAGGAAATATTATGACTAAGATAATGCAGAATATATTATCATTAGCCTTCAACAGTGTTAAACTGATACAATATAACAACCATCAAGTTTAACTGCAGCGAAACAAGCAATCCATTAAAAGAGTCAAGTAGAGAATAAAATCTACTATCTTTTATGATTTAAAAGGTTTTCATCACTTTTATCGCTGAAACTCAGCTTAATAAATAATCCACATCATCGAATCACCCCTGCACTACGACCAAGGATATTCTTTAGTATCACTACCACAATTATCCATGCACTACGGGCCAAGAATATTTGTGTATTCAATAATGGTCATGATCATGCCAACAAATCATTCATCCATCAATGCACTACGGGCCAATAAGGACTTTTACCACATCATTTGTAACATTACGATTCATGATTACACCGAATAATCCTCAGTCATAATCATACCAAGTCCATCTATGCACTATAGGCCACAGATGACTTTTAACAAAATATAAACATGAGGATGATGACAATGATATAAGAATTCAATAAAACAAGTTCAAGAATTATTTTATCCAGGATCTAATAACGTCCAAATTGTCAACATGATACTGCTTTGTAGAGTAAAATTCAAGAATGCTCATAAGATTATTTCCATGAAAATATCTTTGGATGAAGCTTGAATATCAAGGATATTCCACTAATTTCATGGAATATAGAAGTCAAAACTTTAACCAATTTGAGTATAATAAGGAATGGAATAACAAAAGAAATCACCGGGCATCGCGATAGGCGCACATGCGAGTTATTCCAACAGAATAATAAATAACGGAATCGGTCCGGCAGAAACGCATGCATGTGACGGGATATTCAATGAGAATAATAAAGAGCGGAATCAGTCCGGTAGAGAACGCATGAGCGAGGATATTCCAAAAGAATAATAAAGAGCGAAATCAGTCCGGCAGTAAAATGCATGCAGACAGGATATTCCAACGAGAATAATAAGAGCGGAACCGGTCAGATGTAGAACGCATAGGCGGGATGTTCCAACAGAATGATAAAGAATGGAACAAATGTAAGAATTTCACCAAGTATAGGGTAGCTTGGCGTATCTGAGTTATTCAACGAGAACAATAAAGAATGGAATAATGAAGTTCTCTTCATAGATAAGAAAGAAATAATACTCCTATCTTGGAAAAAAAAGCTGGATCTTTGGAATATAGTGAGGTAGCAGATTCTCTTTTCTTTCTCTCTATAATTTCTCTCTATAATAATCGCTCTAAAGCTTTTGTGAATTGGTGAGAAATGAAGGAAGAATGGGCTTCTATTTATAGGAAAATATAGTTTCGATAATTTACGCGTTTGGGGCTCAAAAATTACAGTACAATACCTCCAACTTTTCTTTCATTTATAATTTAGTCCTGCAAGTATTATCAATCTTGCACCAACTCCCCTAATAGTAAATAATGTGAATCAATAGTTCAATCATGTGAATCAATAGTATAATCATGTGAAAAATACGAATTTCAGTATAGTACCTCCATCTATACCTCCATTTTTAATTTAGTCATGCAAGTATTATCAATCTTGCACCAACTCCCCTAATAGTAAATAATGTGATTCAATAGTACACATATGTGAACAAATAGTTATATAAGCATGTGAATTAGTAGCAATTAATTGCTCATTTATCCGATAAATTACCCGATTTATCAATATAACCCCTAGACATCAATTATCATCGGAATAAATGTCGATTTTCATTAACACAAACAATTCCAACATAATGAAACTATTTTTATCAAAAATATAAATTTTGAAATTTTGAAGTTTGACTTTTCCCGAAAAAGTCAACTGTTGACTTTTTAACCAAATAGTGAATCCCGGAAAATTTTGTATTTATAGACTATTTTTACTAATTTCGTCGTTTCGGACTCAAATATCACGTTCGCGTCTCCAAATTCAACTCCGAACAACATTCATTATTAATATTATAACTCACAATATTTATCAACCAGGTCGTTCCCAGGAAAGAGGGGGCTTTCTAATAAGGATTTCTCTCTATTGGCGCGCAATTAGGTGACCAAACCTCTCCTTGACAGAACTTCCAGACATTGTAAATATTGAAATTGATAATATGAATAACTTTGTCATCTCAAGTATTGATTTAATAAAAAACATTTTATGCAGATGATACTGTGACAATAATTGAATCAATAATATGATAAATATGATCAAGAATTCTTTGTAGCAATAATTGAGTATAAGCGAGTGACTTCTCACATAAGCATCAATAATCAATACTGGTATTGCTACTATGCAACCACGCGTATTCTTGTACTTTAACAGGGTGTTTCAACAGATTAATGTAAAACTTCCGCCATTATTTTCATAAAGTATTTTGTCATTTTCTCAATCCGATAATAATTCCGTTGTGGGGTCCACCAATGATTGTCTTTAGTTATCACGAATATTCCTTTTTAAAGCGAATATTCCAGACCAATCGAATATTATATAACAACTTGCGTACTTTGCAAAATTTGTAAATATTACCCACAACTATAACATTATATCAAATCCACGCCATAATATTCAAAAATATATTTCGAGAAAATTTAATCTTTATTCAAAAGTTGGGGTCTTACAACCTCCCTTATTATGAAATTTCGTCCTCGAAATTAGGAATTAAATACTGGTATGTCGAAGAGGTAAGGATATCTTGATTTCATCTCAGATTCTAACTCCCAGGTCATTTCTTCCACATCGTGGTTTCTCCACAAAACTTTGACGTGAGGTATAACCTTGGAGAGTAGAATATGATCCTTTTTATCCAAGATTTTAACAGGTAACTCTTCATACGTTAAATCTTCCTCTATCTTGTCTAGTTCTAATTCAATAATGTGGTTCGGGTCTTTCACATATTTACGTAACATAGATATGTGAAAAAACGTTATAAACACGAGACATACATGGCGCTAAAGAGAGTCTATACGCCACAGTTCCTACTCGATCGAGGATTAAAAATGGGCCAATGAATCGAGGGTTGAGCTTTCCTCTCTTTCCAAATCTCGTAACTCCCTTCCATGGAGTAACACGTAATAACACATGATCTCCAATATCGAATTCCACGTCCTTTCGATGAAGATTAGCATAACTCTTTTATCGATCTTGTGAGGTTTTTATACGTTTTCGGGTCGTTTGAATCTTTTCCGTAGTCATACATACCAACTCCGGTCCCAACAATGTTGCTTCACCCACCTCATCCCAGCATACTGGAGAACGACACTTTCTTCCATACAACGCCTCAAATGGAGCCATGCTAATACTTGCTTGATAACAGTTTGTAAGACCCCAAATTATTAATAAATGAAATTTATTTTCCTCTATTTATTATTTTGAAATAGTAAGGGTTGATTTGATTAATGTGGATAGTTATGGGTAAAATACGCAAATATTTCGAATAAGCAAGTGGTTATAAAATATTCATTATTTTCGGGGAATATTAAATGCGATGACAGTAGTGACCATGTGTGGGCCCCATAATGTGAAAGCGATTGGATAAAGAAAGCGACAAATATAAGTTGTTTATAAATAATTGCGTAGTTATTCTGAATTATCTTGTTGGAATACCCGGTGGTTAAAACACACTAATACGCGTTGTTGACAAGGTAGCTGCGGTATTGCACCAATTATTGATTCTTACGTGAAGGCACTACTCAATAATTATTACATGGTAATTACTATTCAGTATTTTATTTTATTGATTCAATAATTCTTTGCATTGATATTTTATATTATTGTTGTTTCAATAAATTATCATTTACGGTATTTTCCATTATCGAAGCAATAATTCATATTATCTCGAATAATATTATTAGATAACATTATTTGCAATGTCTAGAAAGTTACATCTAAGGAGAGGTTTGGTCACCTAATTGCTTGGCCGAGTAAGGAGAAATTCTTATGGAAAGCCCCTCTTTCCTAGGAAGGCTACACGGTTGCCGATCTTGTGATTCTCGTAATATTATTTGTGAATAATTAATTATTGATTTATATATTGAGGAAAATATTGATTTTATGTGGATATAGATGGATAAAATTTTTAATGTGACAATTATTGAAAATTAATATTTTATCT
Organism: Panax quinquefolius; assembly: GCA_020205615.1. Lineage (NCBI taxonomy): Eukaryota > Viridiplantae > Streptophyta > Magnoliopsida > Apiales > Araliaceae > Panax > Panax quinquefolius. The sequence goes on from JAINUW010000635.1 coordinate 47,095, forward strand.
TTTTCTGATAAAATAATTCATTTAAATATATTATTTTAATAATATAATAATGGTGATATTTTTATAATGAATGTGGGATATTTGAGTATACGAGGAGGAAGAGTATTTTTGTGGCATTAAATGTTTAACACATATTTTGTGTGTTGGTGGACACAATTATTGACCAAAATTTGATTATACTTTGTAAATCGCTTGGTTTGTGGATTTCGGTCAATTTCTATTTGGAATTTGGAAAAACTTTCTTCTGCAAAGTTGTAGAAAATTTAATTTCCTATAAAAACCACGTGAGATTCGAATTTTCTGATACAAGGGCTATTTATTATGAATTATTTAAGTTTCGGAGTTCCAAAATAATTAATTTTGGAAGTATAAAATATTTAAAATGACAAAAACGTTTTTTGTCATTGTTGTGGGTCTTATATGTGTTAGAAGTGGTGAATTCAGATCCTTAGAAGTGGGCGTAGGAATTGTAATATTAATATTAATATTTTAATAAATTTTCTACTTTGGTGTTTAAGCATTTTCCTATAAATAGGGTGCTTAGGTTAGAATTGAAAATCACACCGTAAGCTCAAGTTTTCTCTCTCTATATTATCGGCGTATTCTTGTGAGTATTTTGAGTATACTTTTGAGTATTGTTATACGGTGCAAGTTCAAGTCATAGCCAATATTAGGTGTTTCAACTAGAAGTATTGTCTTTCGAGGTAAGGATGTTATTTTATTAAAGAAAATGATATTATTTCTTCAATATCATTATCTTAGAAATATTGGTTGGAAATTTTTATCAAATTTGGAACTTTTTCATGTCGGGGTTACTATTCATGAGTTACTATTCACGAGTTACTATTCATGAGTTACTATTCACGAGTTACTATTCACGAAGCGTGATGATGTTTTTTGGTAAATTTCTATCTTTTGGTGTCGGAGTTACTATTCACGTATACGGCACTATTCACGAATACGGCACTATTCGGGGTATGGAATGAAGATTCTAGAGAGAGTTGTTTAGTAGTCCTCACCATTTTTGTAAAATAATGTATGAATAATTGTGATGAGGATTTATTTGGGTATGTATATTGTCTAGAAGACAATAAGTGTATTTAAACTCACAGTATATATGTTGTCGTATTTTGCACGACAAATGTATTAATAAAGTTGTAGTTATTTCTGTACCATGTATTTGGCGACTCAGAATGGGTTGGATGGAATGGACCTATTTTGGGGGCGTCGCAGTTGGTATCAGAGCTTAGGGATATGATCTCTGGCGGAGATCGGGGAATAGAACTAGGAGGGGAGAGACGAGTAAATCCTTCGCTAGTGTGTCCTACCTAAGCTTATTTGTTAGTTGGTTAGTATATAGGGATATTATGTGATATATTGATTTCCTTAATTAAACCTTGTTTTATGACACTATTTGAGAATGTCGACTGAGAATATTAAAAGTGGAGTAAATGAGATAGTGGAGATGCTCAGATTTTACCAACGAGGAGAGCGCAACAAAGATTAGCAATGTTCCTCCGTGAACAACACCACCGAAAGCAGATGATGAACGAGGGGATGTTTAGAAGCTTTTTGCGATTCATGCAAAATCGGAAGAGGAGACTCGTGTTCAAAATACAGGAGGAAATGATAGCAATTCACGGGTTGTCACGTGAATGCAAGCGATTCAAAGAGTTGGGACCACCATAATTGCAGGGAAAGCCGGATCCGATTAAAGGCGGAGGCGTGGGTCAAACAAATTACCAAGATATTCGATGTCTTGGGATGCACGGAGGAACGAAAGTTCCATTCGCTACTTTTATGTTCAGAACGAGTCGATTCATGGTGGGAATCGTGAAGCGTACTCCATCCAAACTACACTCAACATGTCGTGGGAGGCGTTTGAAAGCAGTTCAATGACAAGTACTTCCCGAAAGTATTCGTCATATAAAAGAAGTGGAGTTTATTAGATTTGGAGCGTAATAACATGATGGTGTCCCAAAGACGAGGCGAAGTTCGCGGAGTTATCGAGTTTGTACCTCATTTGGTGGAGAATGAGGAGCGATGACGCGGATGTTTCGAGAGGTTTGAAACCCGACATACGTCAAGATCTCATTTCTCATAAATTTTTCTCTATTCAGGATGTTGTCAGCAGGCTCGGTTGTTAGAGCGAGATAACGAGTACGTTCAACCGAGGGACCATAACTGAGGATCATCTAGAAGATAGCGGTCATCGAATAACAATAACCATCGGAGAAAGAAAAAATGCAGACAAAATGGTAACCACTCTGGTGGTAATCATGGCCATGAAAATAGAAGAAGCGAGTTAGGAGGAGATTTTAAAAGAGGAGATTTAACAACGACCATGTGAAGACGCAGCGGTCTTAAGAAGAATCGGTTCTAAGGGAGGAGAATGACCACCGGTCGTATATGCTATAAATGCGGAAAGAGGGACATATCGATCCAAAGCGCCCACACAGATTCAACGTATGCTATAATTGTGGAAAGGAAGGACATATTGCTCGAGATTGTATGGTATCGAAACCTAGTTCAGCGGGGACGGTGACTGTCCTAGAAAAGTCAAAGTCAACGGTTCCTGGAAGAGCGTTTGTTGTGACTGGTCAAAATGCGAGGAACCCAAACGAGGTGATCACGGGTAAGCTAATCATAAATTCTTGTGAAGTTTATACTTTACTAGATACCGGTGCTACCCATTCATTTATCTCTCCTACTTGTGCTCAACATTTAAATTTGACTCCGGAAAAATTAGACTTTGACCTATCTGTGGAAACTTCGTTAGGAGAAACTTTCATCACATCCACTGTTTATAAATCTTGTTTGATTCAAGTTGGCACCATCACCTTACTTGTTGACCTTATCTCTTTAAAGATACTTGCTTTTGATGTGATTTTAGGAATTGATTGGTTAACTACTCATCATGCCAAAATTGATTGTTTTCGTAAGGTTGTTAGTTTTCATATTCCTAGCCAACATATTTATGCAATTCAAGCAACTAAACCATTAAAATCAATCAACGTCATATCTAATCATAAAGCTATTCGTTTATTGAAAAGCGGATGTCAAGCTTTCTTAGCCCATGTTATGGATTTGAATAAAGACACGTCAAATTTGAATAATATTCTGTTGTTATTGACTTTCCGACGTATTTCTAAAGAACTTCCGGTGCCTACCCCGTAAGCGTGAAGTTGAATTCTTTATTGATCTTGAACTGGTACAAAGCCCATTTCTAAAACCCTATATCGAATGACTCTATTAAACTTCAGGAGTTAAAGGTCCAACTCTGAGGAATTGTTGGACATCGGTTTCATTCTTCTAGTACATCTCCTTGGGGTGCTCCTATTTTATTCGTAAAGAAGAAAGAGCGTGAGTATGCGACTTTGTATTGACTATCGGGAATTGAACCATGTCACCATCAAGAATAGGTATCCTCTACCTCGTATTGATGACTTGTTTGACGATTGCAAGAGGGCACAATTTTTTCAAAGATCGATCTTCGTTCGGATATCATCGGTGAAGATTAGAGGCGAGGATATTCCAAAGGCGCCTTGAGAACTCCCATGCGGACATTATGAATTCTTAGTCATGTCTTTCGGATTAACTAATGCTCCTGCGGCTTTCATGGATATGATGAACCGAGTATTCAAGGAATATTTGGATCGATTCGTTGTTGTTTTTATTGATGACATCCTCATATATTCCAAAAGTCGTGAAGATCATGAGCACCATTTGAAATTTGGTACTCAAAGGCTTCGTGAAAACAAACTATATGCCAAATTGAAGAAATGCGAGTTACGGCTTGAGGAAGTAGCATTCCTTGGGCACGTGGTGTCGAAACATGGAGTATCTGTTGATCCCGTGAAGATTTAAGCAATACAAAGTTAGAGCAACCAAGAAGTGATTCAATTGAATCGTAGCTTTTTTGGGCTTAGCTGGTTATTATCAGAGATTCGTTGAAGGATATTCTCGAATCGCTATTCCATTAACGCAGCTGACTCATAGAGATACAAAATTCGAATGGAGGAGGGAATGCGGGAAGAGCTTCGAAGAACTCAAGAGGAGACTCATTTCAGCACATATTCTGACAATGCCATCCTGGAAAAGCGAACATGGTAACTGACGTGTTGAGTAGAAGATCGTATACAAGTACGAGTATAAGTACGAGGAGACTCATTTCGTATAATTTACAAATAATAGAGATGGAGATGAAAACTCTAGGTACCCACGTGATGATATACGAGTATAATCGACTTTAATCGATAAAGTTAAAGATGTTCAAGCTACACACCGCAGCTGATGAATTTGAAGAAGGAGGTGCAAGAAGTTGTTATTTCAAAAGCGAGAATCGGTGAGGTGAGGAAAGCTCAAACCTTGATTTATTAATCCATTTGAAATTCTAGATCGAATAGAAAGCGTGGCCTATAGACTCGCTTTTACCGCCAAGTATGACGCGTGTTCATAACGCTTTTTACGTATCGATGTTACATAAATATGTGGGACGACCCAAACCACGTCATTGAGTTAGACCAGGACGAGATAGCCAAGACTTAACATACGAGGAGGTACTGTCAAGATCTTGGATAGGAAAGAACATGTCCTATGTCCGAGGTTATACCACAAGTTAAAGTTTTGTGGAGAAACCATGCTATTGAGGAAATGACACGGGAGTTGGAAAGCGAAAATAAAAGCGAGGTATTCTCATCTTTTGAAACACTGTATCGTACGTCAATTTCGAGGACGAAATTTTATAACGAGGGGAGGTTGTAAGACCCCAAATTATTAGTAAATGAAATTTATTTTCCTCTATTTATTATTTTGAAATAGTAAGGGTTGATTTGATTAATGTGGTTAGTTATGGGTAAAATACGCAAATATTTGAATAAGCAAGTGGTTATAAAATATTCATTATTTTAGGGAATATTAAATGCGATACAGTATGCGACCATGTGTGAGCCCATATAAACGAAAAAGCGATTGGATGAAGAAAACGACAAATATAAGTTGTTTATAAATAACGGCGTAGTTATTCTGAATTATCTTGTTGGAATACTCGATGGTTAAAAACACTACTAATCTGGCGTTGTTGAGCAAGTAGCACACCAGTATTGCATCAATTATTGATTCTTACGTAAGAAGGCACTACTAAATAATTGTTACGATAATTACTATTCAATTATTTTATTTTATTGATTCAATAATTCTTTGCATTGATATTTTATATTCTTATTGTTGTTTCAATAAATTATCATTACAAGTATTTTCCATTATCGAAGCAATAATTCATATTATCTGAATAATATTATTAGATAACATTATTGGCAATGTCTAGAAAGTCTTTGTCTAAGGAGAGGTTTGGTCACCTAATTGCGGCCAAGAAGGAGAAATTCTTATTGGAAAGCCCCTCTTTCTTCGGGAGCTACACGGTCACAAGATCTTTGTGATTACGTAATATTATTTGTGAATAATTAATTATTGATTTATATAATGAGGAAAATATTGATTTTATGTGGATATAGATGGAGAAAATTTTTAATGTGACAATTGTTGAAAATTAATATTTTATCTTTTTCTGATAAAATAATTCATTTAAATATATTATTTTAATAATATAATAATGGTGATATTTTTATAATGAATGTGGGATATATGAGTATATGAGGAGGAAGAGTATTTTTGTGGCATTAAATGTTTAACACATATTTTGTGTGTTGATGGACACAATTATTGACCGAAATTTGATTATAGCCTGTAAAATCGCCCGTTTGTGGATTTCGGTCAATTTTTGTTTGGAATTTGGAAAAACTTTCTTCTGTAAAGTTGTAGAGAATTTAATTTCCTATAAAAACTCGCAAGTTTTGAATTTTCTGATAAAAGGGCTATTTATTATTAATTATTGAAGTTTCGGAGTTCCAAAATAATTAATTTTTGGAAGTATAAAATATTTAAAATGACAAAAACGTTTTTTGTCATTGTTGTGGGTCTTACATGTGTTAGAAGTGGCTGAATTCAGATCCTTTGAAGTGGGCGTAGGAATTGTAATATTAATATTAATATTTTAATAAATTTTCTACTTTGGTGTTCTATGCATTTTCCTATAAAAAGGGTGCTTAGGTTAGAATTGAAAATCACACCGTAAACCCAAGTTTTCTCTCTATATTATCAAGCGTATTCTTGTGAGTATTTTGAGTATACTTTGAGTATTGCTATCTGTCTGCAAGTTCAAGTCATAGCCTTTATATTCAGGTGTTTCAACTAGAAATCTTGTCTTTCGAGGTAAGGGATGTTATTTTATTCGAAAATGATATTATTTCTTCAATATCATTATGACGAAATATTGGTTGGAAATTTTATCAAATTTGGAACTTTTTCATATCGGGGTTACTATTCATGAGTTACTATTCACGAGTTACTATTCATGAGTTACTATTCACGAGTTACTATTCACAAGATACTATTCACTTAAGCGTGATGATGTTTTTGGGAAATTTCTATCTTTTGGTGTCTGAGTTACTATTCACGTATCTATGACTATTCACGATATCCAAGACTATTCACGAATACTAAGACTATTCACCGAAAAATGAAATTTCTTCTTTTTTTGTCCAAAATATCTATTGTGGATACTAGCTTTGATTGTATCCATGTTTTGATCATTCTTGAATTTTACTTCACTATGATTATTTATGAAGTATTTTAAACTCGGATTGTTTAAAGTACGAATTCATAATACTTTTCTTTTGTTTCACTTTGGATTCGTTTCCTTTAAAATATTTTTCATCATCCTCGGTCCTAAATGATGATATTCTTGAATATCTTTGGCTCGTGAGTGCAAAGATGAATGATTTCTTGATGAATATCTTTGGCCCGTAGTAAAAGATAAGCAAGTATTGAGATGAACATGATGATCGATTAATATCTTTGGCCGTAGTGCAAAGATGAGCAGTGTTTAGATGAACATGACTAACTAATGAATATCTTTGGCTGTAGTGCAAAGATGAATATTTGATTCCAGATATATATTGATTGATGTTACAGGGATAAAATATCGACGATGGACTTTTAAATTCATATATAGAAGATAGTAGTTTGCATTCTCTACTTAACTCTTCTAATGAATTATTATTTCCGCTGCGAAGATTGATTTAAAACTGGTTGTCTATTGAATTCTATTAGATTTTTCCCTATTGGAGACTAACAATAATTTGTTGTATATTATCTTAGTCATAATGTTTTTTACTGGGCTAGTTGAGCTCACCCTTTTTATTTTTGTTCCATTTTTCTTCTCAGGAGGCGAGAATGTAGCAAGTACTAGTCGGGGTATGGAATGAAGATTCTAGAGAGAGTTGTTTAGTAGTCCTCACCATTTTTGTAAAATAATGTATGAATAATTGTGATGAGGATTTATTTGGGTATGTATATTGTCTAGAAGACAATAAGTGTATTTAAACTCACAGTATATATGTTGTCGTATTTTGCACGACAAATGTATTAATAAAGTTGTAGTTATTTCTGTACCATGTATTTGGCGACTCAGAATGGGTTGGATGGAGAGGACCTATTTTGGGGGTGTCACACTGTTGTTGTAGGGAAACTCCACCAATGGTAGGAACTTATCCCAACTTCCCTTGAAGTCAAGGACACAGAGTCTTAATAGATCTTCAAGAGTTTGAATGGTCCTCTCCATTGCCCGTCTCTCCCAAGGATGATATGCCGAGCTAAATCGTAAATCCGTGCCCATAGCTTTTTGCAAACTAACCCAAAATCTTGAAGTGAATCTTGGGTCTCAATCAGAAACTATGGATACTGGTATACCATGCAGTCTTACAATCTCGTTTATGTACATACGAGCAAGACGTTCAAGTGTATAAGTTTCTCGTATAGGTAAGAAATGAGCAGACTTGGTCAATCTATCAACATTGACCCAAATTGCATCTATGCCTTGAGAAACCTTGGGAAGACCCGATGCTTGAAATCCATAGTAATGTGTTCCCACTTCTATTCTGGAATTTCAAGTGGTTGCAATGGACCTTTTGGTACTTGATGCTCCGCCTTGACTCGTTGACAAGTTAAACACCTTGAGATAAACTCTGCTATCTATCTCTTCATATTGCTCCACCAAAATGTATGTCGAAGATCACGATACATTTTGGGTACCCCCAGAATGGATACAAAACGGTGTGTTGTGTGCCTCCATCATGATTTTATACTTTAAATCAGGGTTGTTAGGAACACAAAGTCTGGAGTTGACTCGAAGTATTCCTTCCTCATCGATTCTTGCTTCCGGCATTGCACCTTCTTGAACTTTCTTCTTCATACGCATTAGCTCCAGATCTGTAGCTTGAGCAGCTTTAACTTTATCGATTAAAGTCGGTTCTATTCGTATGTTTACCATCATCATATGGGTCCCTAGAGTCTTTATCTCTAACTCCATCCTTTGCAAGTCATACAAAATGGGACTTTGCGTTGACAATATTGCACTCGTTCCCGCATATGATCTTCTACTAAGTGCGTCAGCTACCACGTTCGCTTTTCCAGGATGGTATTGGAAGGTATGATCATAATCTTTCAACAGTTCAAGCCAACGCCGTTGTTGCATGTTGAGTTCCTTTTGAGTGAAGAAATATTTAAGGCTTTTATGATCCGTAAAGATCTCCACTTTCTCTCCATACAAGTAATGCCTCAAAATTTTAAGTGCAAAAACAACAGCTGCCAACTCTAGATCATGAGTAGGATAATTCCTCTCATATTCTTTGAGTTGTCTTGAGGCATAGGCTATGACTTTCCCATGTTGCATGAGAACACATCCTAACCCTTTGCTCGAAGCATCACTGTAGATGACAAATCCCTCCGAACCAGATGGTATTGTCAAAACAGGTGCTGAAATGAGTCTCCTTTTGAGTTCTTGAAAACTCTTCTCACATTCCTCGCTCCAACCGAAACTGTAGATCTTCCAAAGTCGGTGAGTTAATGGAGTAGCGATTCGAGAAAAGCCTTCCACGAATCTCCGATAATAACAAAATTAAACCAAGAAAGCTACGTACTTGATCATCGATTTGGGTTGCTCCCAACTTTGAATAGCTTCAATCTTTGCCGGATCAACAGATATTCCATGACTTGATACTACGTGCCCAAGGAATACTACTTCCTCAAGCCAGAACTCGTATTTCTTTAACTTGGCATAAAGCTTATATTCACGAAGCTTTTGGAGTATCAGTCTTAAGTGTTGCTCATGATCTTCACGGCTTTTGGAATAAATAAGGATGTCATCAATAAAGACGACCACAAAGTGATCCAAATAATCCTTGAATACTCGGTTCATCATATCCATGAAGGCAGCAGGAGTATTAGTCAATCCAAAAGACATGACTAAGAATTCATAATGCCCGGTTGTTATCGATTTCGCAATCAATGAATACGTGCAAGTATACACGGTCAACAAGTAATAAAGTGAAAGTAGAGTATCGTTCCCACGAGGAATTATTTAATAAAAATTACCAAGTACTAACTCTTAACCAAATCAATTTTATTTAAACAGTCGCAAATTATGATTTTTCTAATTAAGAAAACTAAATTAAAACAATTAAAAGAGATTATTTTAAAAGAAAGCAAATAAACAACTAAAATTTGAATGAATTCAGATAAATAAGGATTAAAACTCCAATATCCCCAAATTATAAATTATAAATCAATTATTCAACTATTCCAATTATTATGTCTACTGAATTGTTAACAGGAATTCTCAAATGCCAAAAGCCCTCTCTCGAGTGATCAATTGCCTTCTATTTAACCCAGATTAATTTTGCTATATCTCTATGCAAAACAATTGAATTAAACTCGTTACAATCCCAATTCCTTATGTGTTACATACGGCAAATAGATATTCTCATTCTATTCACAAACCTAATTATTCACTGTGCAAATAACTAAGTCACATGTCACCATGCCCAGTTCTAACCCTAGAATTCCTTTCTCAATTTCTTCTAGAGTAACAAGGTAATTACTGATCAGATAATTAATCAATAAGCTCAAAGCAAGATGAACAATTCACTTCAACATAAATAATTGGAATAAATCAAATAATCAATTCATAATCATAAAAGGTTCAATTGAAATCTTAATGAAAGAGTTAGTTCATAATTAATGAATTAAAATCAAGAATCCACAATTGAATAGACATTAAAAGATAAAAGTAAGAGAAGAGAAGAGAATATAATCTATTGTCAATAGCCTTGAGACTCCTCTTTCGCTCCTGCTTTGAATCTTTAATGGTCTCCAAGTTGCTTCAATCCCCAAAACTAATAAGAACTAAGGTTATGTTCTAATCTAAAGGAGTGTTTAATCTAGTCTAATCTATGTAATCTCCCTTATTTTATGCCTTACATCATGTATTTATAGGTTACAAGTCCAATTTTTAGTTTTGGAACAAACCCAATCCAATTTGGAGTTAAAAAGGTGTCAAAATTCGCCCAAAACGCGTCCAGGCCGCACCCAACCTCTTCCCCAATGCCTCAGCACTGTTCACGACGCTGAGAATCTGCCTTATAGCGCCCCGGCGCTGCAAATAAGCCTAAAATTAGCGCCCCGGCGCTACCACTTTTTCTGACATTTTCTGCTCCGACGTCCTTTGGGAAAAGGACCATAACTTCTTCGTCTGAACTCCGATTTAGATGATTCAAGATGATCCGAAAAGAGGAATAGTAGATCTACAACTTTCATTCTTTAAGATTTTCGAAATAAGGTCTGTAGAAATACTCAAATTGGCTCTGAAGTGACTGCTGTGTAAATGGCAAGCCGAAAACGCGAATCTAGCCACCCCGAACGTCGATCCATGTAACTTTTATCCCAATTCCTACAAAACAACATAAAACATGCTTGAATAGACATAAACACTTAAAAACTAATCTAAAAGACTTGAGAACAACAATAAATTAAGCCCGAATGTATCCAATTCATGTGTATAAAACTCACTCATCACCCGTACCGAGTTCTGAAGGCATTCTTTGGAATATCCTCAGTTTTAACCTTCAGCTGATGATATCCGTAAGCTAAGATCGATCTTTGAAAAAATTATGCTCCTTATGGCGATCAAACAGGTCATCAATACGTGGCAATGGGTACCTATTTTTGATGGTAACATGATTCAACTCCCGATAATCAATACAAAGTCGCATACTCCCATCTTTATTCTTCACGAATAAAATAGGAGCACCCCAAGGAGACGTACTAGAACGAATGAAACCAATGTCTAACAATTCCTACAATTGGGTCCTTAACTCCTGAAGTTCAATAGGAGCCATTCGATATGGGGCTTTGGAAATGGGTTTTGTCTAGGGTTCAAGGTCGATACAAAATTCAACTTCACGCTCACGGGGTAGGCGGGAAGTTCTTCGTGAATACGTCGGGAATTTATTAACAATAGAAATATCCTTCAAATCTGACGTATTTTTGTTTAAATCCGTGACATGAGCTAAGAAAGCTTGACATCCGTTTTTCAATAAACGAATAGCTTTGTGGCTTGAGATGGCCGTGATTGATTTTAATGGTTTGGTCGCTTGAATTCGCATAATAGGTTTATTAGGAATATGAAAGCTAACAACCTTATGAAAATAATCAATTTTAGCATGATGAGTAGTTAACCAATCAATCCCTAAAATCACGTCAAATGCAAGTATTTTTAAGGAGATAAGATCGACAGGTAACGTGCGGTTACCGATTTGAATCAAACAAGACTTATAAATAGTGGATGTAATGAAGGTTTCTCCTAATGGAGTTTCAACAGATAAGTCAAAGTCTAATATCTCCGGATTCAAATTTAAACGTTGAGCGCAAGTAGGAGAAATAAAAGAATGGGTAGAACCGGTATCAAATAAAGTATAGACTTCACTAGAGTTTATGATAAGCTTACCCGTGATGACCTCATTCGGGTTCCTTGCTTTCTGGGAGGTCACAACAAATGCTCTCTCTTGCACCACCGACTTTGACTTTTTTGGGACGGCCTTTGGTGCCTCCATCCTAGCTGAACTTGTCTTCGGTGAACGACAAAATCGGGCTAGATGACCTTCTCTTCCATAATTATAACACGCTTTGGATGGCATCGCGTAGTTTGGACTGATATGTCCCTCCCCTCCGCATTTGAAGCATATGATAGGTGGTCGTTCCCTTTCCTCAACCACGGTTGCTGGTGCTGACGTCTTTCCATCATTGTTGAATCTCCTTTTCTTGAAATGTCCATTTTTACTGTCTTGGCCATGATTACCACCGAAGTGGTTACCATTTCTGGCATGTTGATTCCCTCCACGTTTGTTGTCACCACTTTGATGACTGATACCACTAGTATTTTCATCTTCTTTGGTCGCTTTCTCTTGGTGCGTTGACTCGTTCTGGCGCTCCAATAACTGAGCCCTATGTACAACATCTGAGTACAAACACAGTTTATGAGAAATAAGATATTGACGTATCTCCGGTTTCAAACCTCTTAAAAACATTCGTGTCATTCGCTCCTCATTATCGACCAAATGGGATGCAAACCGGGATAACTCCGTAAATTTAGCCTCGTATTGCGACACGGTCATATTATTTTGTTCCAACTTGATAAACTCCACCTCCTTCATGTGACGAATACTTTCAGGAAAGTACTTGTCGTTGAACAGCTCTTGGAACTTTTCCCAAGACATCTTGAATGCATCAGGCTGGGTACGTTTTACAGATTCCCACCAGTAATCTGCTTCTTCACGCAACATAAAGGTGTCGAAGGGAACCTTTTGCTCCTCGGAGCATCCCAAGACATTAAATATCTTGGTGATTTGCTTTATCCATGCTTCCGCCTTAAGTTGTTTTGGCTCTCTAATAAAATCCGGTGGTCCCAGCTCCTTGAACTATTTAGCGGTGACCGTCCGAGAGTTTCTTGTGTTTACACCTGCATTTTGAACAGGAGTCGCTCTCGCCTGATGTTGCATGAATTGCATGAAGCCTCGGAACATTCCATCGTTCATCATTTGGTTAGTGTTGTTATTTGTATGAGGATTGTCGCCTTCCTGATGCACGTTGTCCTGGTTATTGATTTGTGGAGACTCAACGGTCTCTTGTGCTCCATTGATGTTCTCAACATTCTCGGATGCCATTTTCAAACACTGCCACAAAACAAGGGTTAATTGACATGCAACATATTATCACTATACTCTGACCGACCAATCAAATACCAAATAAACTTAGGTAGGTCATACTAGCGAAGGAATTCCCCGTCTCTCCCCTCCTAGTTCTAGTCTCACATCTTAGCCAGGGATCATATCCTAAGCTTTGATACCAACCATGACACCCCAAAATTAGGTATACGTCACCCATCTTGGGTCGCCACTTACATGGTACATAAATTCAAATACAACTTAATAATCTCTGTATGCAGTATACAATACGACAAAACATAAATCGTGAGTTTGAATACAAATATTGTCTACTAGAGATTATACAAACTCAAAAGAAGTCCTTATTACAATTATTATTACACTATTTCACGGAATAGTGAGGACTACTAATGCTATCATCCGGTTCGTCTACCCGTTCCCCGACTAGTCCTCGCTACATTCTCATTTTCAAGAGAACAATAAAAGTAAAAGGGTAAGCTCAACTAGCCCGGTAGGAAATATTATGACTAAGATAATGCGAATATATTATCGTTAGCCTTCAACGATGTTAAAGCGATACAATATAACAACCATCAAGTTTAGCTGCGAAATGAAACAAGCAATCCATTAAAAGAGTCAAGTAGAGAATAAAATCTACTATCTTTTATGATTTAAAAGGTTTTTCATCACTTTTATCATTTGGGACTCGACTTAATAAATAATCCACATCATCGAATCACCCCGCACTACTGGCCGAGGATATTCTTTAGTATCACGACCACAATTATCCATGCACTCACGGCCAAGAATATTTGTGTATTCAATAATGGTCATGATCATGCCAACAACTGTCCATCAATGCACTACGGGCCAATGAGGACTTTTACCACATCATTTGTAACATTACGATCATGATTACACCGAATAATCCCTAGTCATAATCATACCAAGTCCATCTATGCACTATAGGCCACAGATGACTTTCAACAAAATATAAACATGAGGATGATGACAATGATATAAGAATTCAATAAAACAAGTTCAAGAATTATTTTATCCAGGATCTAATAACGTCCAAATTGTCAACATGATACTGCTTTGTAGAGTAAAATTCAAGAATGCTCAGAAGAATATTTCCATGAAAAGATCTTTGGATGAAGCCTTGAATATCAAGGATATTCCACTAATTTCATGGAATATGAAGTCAAAACTTTAACCAAACCGAGTATAATAAGGAATGGAATAACAAAAGAAATCACCGGTCATGCGATAGGCCATGACATGCGAGTTATTCAACGGAATAATAAATAAACGGAATCAGTCCCGTGTAAAGCGCATGCAGCAGGATATTCAATGAGAATAATAAAGAGCGGAATCGGTCCGTAGAACGCATGATGATAGGATATTCCAATAGAATAATAAAGACAAAATCAGGTCCGGCGTAAAATGCACAGACAGGATATTCCAACAGAATAATAAAGATGGAACCAGGTCCGGCGTAGAACGCACAGACAGGATGTTCCAACAGAATGATAAAGAATGGAACAACAGAAGAATTTCACCAAGTATAGGGTAGCCCGCGTATACAGGTTATTCCAACAGAATAATAAAGAATGGAATAACAGAAGTTCTCTTCATAGATAAGAAAGAAATAATACTCCCTACCTTGGAAAAAAATGGATACTGGAATAGTGAGGTAGCAGATTTCTCTTCTTCTTTCTCTCTATAATTTCTCTCTATAATAATCGCTCTAAAGCTTTTGTGAATTGGTGAGAAATGAAGGAAGAATGAGCTTCTATTTATAGGAAAATATAGTTTCGATAATTGCACGTTTTGGGGCTCAAAAATTACAGTACAATACCTCCAACTTTTCTTTCATTTATAATTTAGTCCTGCAAGTATTATCAATCTTGCACCAACTCCCCTAATAGTAAATAATGTGAATCAATAGTTCAATCATGTGAATCAATAGTATAATCATGTGAAAAATACGAATTTCAGTATAGTACCTCCATCTATACCTCCATTTTTAATTTAGTCATGCAAGTATTATCAATCTTGCACCAACTCCCCTAATAGTAAATAATGTGATTCAATAGTACACATATGTGAACAAATAGTTATATAAGCATGTGAATTAGTAGCAATTAATTGCTCATTTATCCGATAAATTACCCGATTTATCAATATAACCCTTAGACATCAATTATCATCGAAATAAATGTCGATTTTCACTAACACAAACAATTCCAACATAATGAAACTATTTTTATCAAAAATATAAATTTTGAAATTTTGAAATTTGACTTTTCCCGAAAAAGTCAACTGTTGACTTTTTGACCAAATAGTGAATCCCAGAAAATTTTGTGTTTATAGACTATTTTTACTAATTTCGTCGTTCCGGACTCAAATATCACATCCGCGTCTCCAAATTCAACTCCGAACAACATTCATTATTAATATTATAACTCACAATATTTATCAACCGTGTCGTTCCCGTGAAAAAGGGGCTTTCAATAAGGATTTCTCCTATTGGCGCGCAATTAGGTGACCAAACCTCTCCTTATGTAACTTCTAGACATTGTAAATATTGCAATTTATAATATGAATAACTTTGTCGTCTCAAGTATTGATTTAATAAAAAAACATTTTATGCGAGATGATCTTGTGACAATAATTGAATCAATAATATAGCGAGATATGATGCAAAGAATTATTGTAATAATAATTGAGTATAACCGAGTGACTTCTCACGTAAGCATCAATAATCAATACTGGCGCTACTATGCAATCACGCCAGACATCGTACTACTTTTAACAGGGTGTTTCAACAGTTAACGATAAAACTTCCGCCGTTATTTTTATAAAGTATTTTTGTCGTTTTCTCAATCCGACAATAATTTCGTTGTGGGGGTCCACCAATGATTGTGCCATTGTACGAATATTCCCTGTTAAAACAAATATTCCCCGACTAATCGAATATTTTATAACAACTTGCATACTTTGCAAAATTTATAAATATTACCCACAACTATAACATTATATCAAATCCACACCATAATATTCAAAAATATATTTCGAGAAAATTTAATCTTTATTCAAAAAGTTGGGTCTTACAATAACAATAAAGTTGCACCAATGGTGTGTAAGTTTTTTTTAACTCCCATTTTTCAAATTCTCCTTTTTCTTGACTTGTAATTTTTTTTATAATCAAATATTAATTTCTCTTTATATCTTGAATTAGAGGGTGTTTGGCAATAACTTATTGTGACGCCCCCAAAATAGGTATACATCACCCATTCTGAGTTGTCAATACATGGTACAGAAACAACTACAACTTTATTATTACAACAGTAAAACTGTGAGTTTGAATACAAATATTATCTTCTAGACAATATCTATACTCAAATAAATCCTCATCACATTTATTGATACATTATTTTACAAAATTGTGAGGACTACTAAACAACTCTTTCTAGAACCTTCATTCCATACCACGACTGCACTACGCTTATATTCTTGCCTCCACGAGAAGAAAAATGGAACAAAAAAGGAAAAGGTGAACTCAACTAGCCCGATAAAGAATATTATGACTAAGATAATATACAACAAATTATCGTTAGTCTTCAACAGGAAAAATCTAATAGAATACAATAGACAACAAGTTTTAAATCAATATTCAGCGGAAATAATAATTGATTAGAAGAGTTAAGTAGAGAATGCAAACTACTATCTTCTATGTATGAATTTAAAAGTTCATAAATCTATCTTTTATCCCCTGTAACATCAATCAATATATATCTCGGAATCAAATATTCATCTTTGTACTACTGTGCCAAAGATATTCATCGATTGGTCGTGTTCATCTAAACACTGTTTATCTTTGCACTCACGGCCAAATATATTTATCGAAATCATTCATCTTTGCACTACTGGGCCAAAGATATTCAATAATGTCATCATTTAAGACCGAGGATGATGAAAAAATATTTTAAAAAGCGAATCCGTGAAACAAAATGACAAGGATTAAGGATTAAGGATCAAGTACTTTGTTTTATCCATGTCCAAAAATACCTCAAAAATAATCATAGTGGTGTAAAATTCAAGAATGATCGAACATGGATACAATCAAAGCTAGTATCCACAATAGATATTTTAGGCGAAAAGGAAAAATTTTCTTTTTTTCGATGAATAGTGTCGTATTCGTGAATAAGTGTCAGATATCGTGAATAGGCAGTATATCGTGAATAGTAACTCAGACACCAAAAGTTCCAAATTTGATAAAAACTTCAGATCAATATTTCAAAGATAATGATATTGAAGAAATAATATCATTACTGAAAAAAAAAAATCCCTTACCTCAAAAAGATCAAGACTTTAATTTAAAAAACAGGATATAAAGCTATGACTTGAACTTGACCATCAGTATAGCAATACTCAAAATATACACAAAAACTCACAAGAATACGCTCGATAATATAGAGAGAAAACTTGATTTTCGGTGTGATTTTCAATTCTAACCTAAGCACCCTATTTATAGGAAAATGCTTAGAACACCAAAGTAGAAAATTTAATAAAATATAAATATATATATCAAAATTCCTACGCCACTCTTGAAATCTGATTTCAGCTCAATAAGCACATGCCACCTTCTAGAAAAAGTAAGAAAAACGTTTTTCTAATTTAAAATAATTTAAACTTCCAAAAATCAATTATTTCGGAGCTTCGGAACTTCAATAATTCACAATAAATAGCCCTTTTGTGAGAAAATTCAAAACTCGCGAGTGTTTATAGGAAATTCAATTCTCTACAACTTTACAGAAGAAAGTTTTTCCAAATTCAAAACAGAAATTAACCGAAATCCACAAACGGACGATTTTACAAGCTATAATCAAATTTCAGTCAAGAAATGGGGTCCACCGACAAATAAAACATGCTTTAAATATTTTTGGTAATAAAAATACTCCTCCTCCACATATACTCATATATCCCACATTCATCGTAAAAATATCATCATTATTATATTATTAAAATATAATAATATATTTAAATGAATTATTTTATCAGAAAAAGATAAAATTTCAATTTTCAACAATTGTCACATTAAAAATTTTCTCCATCTATATCCACATAAAATCAATATTTTCCTCATCATATGAATCAATAATTAATTATTCACAAATAATATTACAGAATCAAAATATTGAAAACTAGGCGGTTCAGAAAGAGGGGGCTTTC
This sequence comes from Panax quinquefolius, assembly GCA_020205615.1. Lineage (NCBI taxonomy): Eukaryota > Viridiplantae > Streptophyta > Magnoliopsida > Apiales > Araliaceae > Panax > Panax quinquefolius. The sequence goes on from JAINUW010000635.1 coordinate 65,451, forward strand.
AATAAGAATTTCTCCTTCTTGGCGCAAGCAATTAGGTGACCAAACCTCTCCTTAGAGCGAGAACTTTCTAGACATTGCCAATAATGTTATCTAATAATATTATTCAGATAATATGAATTATTGCTTCGATAATGAAAAATAATGTGTAATGACAATTATTGAAACAACAAAGAATATAAAATATCAACGCAACAATTATTAAATCAATAAAATAAAATCTTTGAGCGATAATTATCGTAACCATTATTGAGTAGTGCCTTCTTACGTAAGAATCAATAATTGGTGCAATCTGGTAATATGTTTGTGTGTTAACCACCCACCGAGTATTTTAACAAGATAATACTTGAATAACTACGCCGTTATTTTTAAATAACTTATATTTGTCATTTTCTACATCCAATCACTTTCCGTTATGGGGCCCATACATGGCTGCACCGTCGTACGAATATTCCTCGACAGTACGAATATTCCACGACCAAACAAATATTCCCCGACAACAATGAATATTTTATAACCATTTGCTTATTTTGAAATATTTGCGTATTTTACCCATAACTATCCACATTAATCAAATCAACCCTTACTATTTCAAAATAATAAATAGAGAAAATTAAATTTCATTAATAACAAGTTGGGGTCTTACAACCTCCCCTCCTTATGAAGTTTCGTCCTCAAAATTGACGTACGTACCTCGTATTTTGAAAAGGTGAGGATACCTCGCTTTCATTTCCATTTCAAATTCCCAGGTCATTTCCTCTATAGCATGATTCCTCCACAAAACTTTAACTTGTGGTATGACCTTTGTGCGTAGGACATGCTTCTTCCTATCCAAGATCTTGACAGGTACCTCCTCATACGTTAAGTCTTCGGCTATCTCGTCCGGTTCTAACTCTATAACGTGGTTCGGGTCTTTCACATATTTACGAAGTACAGATATGTGAAACACATTATGAACACGAGACATACTCGGAGATAACGCGAGTCTATAGGCTACATTTCCTACTCGGTCAAGAATTTGAAATGGACCAATAAATCATGGATTGAGCTTTCCTCTCTTCCTAAATCTTGTAACTCCCTTCCATGGAGCAACTCGCAACAATACATGATCCCCTATACTAAATTACACGTCTTTTCGATGAAGATCCGCATAACTCTTTTTGTCGATCTTGTGCCGCTTTTATATCGTTTGTCGAATCATTTGGATCTTTTTTCGGTGATCATACGTCTTAACTTCGGGTCCCAACAATGTTGCTTCACCCACCTCATCCCAACATATTTGTAAGACCCCGACTTTTATAAATAAAGATGAATTTTCTATAAATATTATTTTGAATATTGTGGAATAAATTTGATATAATGTTATAGTTGTGGGTAATATTTATAAATTTTTGCAAAGTAAGCAAGTTGTTATAAAATATTCGTTTGGTGGGGAATATTCTTTTGTCGGGGAATATTAAATACGACTACTCAATCATTAGTGGACCCCCACAACGGAGTATTGTCGTAGTTAGAAAATGACAAAATTATCTTTCTATAAAAATAATATACGGAGGTGTTACCGTTAAAACTGTTGAACTACCCGGTGGTAAAAGTACAATAATACGCGTGGTTGCATAGTAGCACACGGTATTGATTATTGATGCTTACGTGAGAAGTCACTTAGCTATACTCAATTATTGCTCTGATAATTTTTGCATCATATCTCTTATATTATTAATTCAATTATTGTCCTTTGAATCATCTGTATAATATGTTATATTATTAATTGAGATGACAAGTTATAAATGATTAATAATTGTTGAAAGATTAAATATGTTTTGATTAAAAATAAAATGATTTGTGGTAATATTTATTCAATCCTTGATGTATATAAAGAGTCTGTTATGAGACGTTTGTGGTAAGTTTGATTATTTTATGAGGGGCCCATATGTCATCATCTAAGAGTCTCTTCGTCAATAGTAATTACCTTTGTGAATAGTAATTACCTTCGTCAATAGTATTTACCTTCGTCAATAGTATTTACCTTCGTCAATAGTATTTACCTTCGTCAATAGTATTTACCTTCTTCAATAGTAATTACCTTCGTCAATAGTAATTACCTTAAATCAATAGTAATTACCCCTTCGCAAATAGTAGTTGTCCCTTGATATTACAAGAGTTAATCGCGCCTCTTCTGTTCCAAGGTTAATTACCCTTCATGAAATAGTAGTTGTCTCTTGATATTACCAAGAGTCATTTTGACCCTTCGTTAAGACCAAGAGCCACCCTCGCTTTTTCTATAAATAGAAAGCTCATTCCTTCGATATTTCTTACTTAATTCATTGAAACTAGAGAGAGAGAAACTATAGAGAGAAAGAAGAAAAGTATTCTCGCTACTTCACTTTTCCAATATTCGGTTCTTCTAAGGTAAGGGTATTATTTTGTTGTACAGTAAGGGTGTTATTCTTTCTTATTCATGAAGAGAAGCTGTTGTTATTCCATTGCTTATTATTCTATTGGAATAACTTTGATACGCTGTGATTTACCTATACTTGGTGACATTCTTCTATTATTCATCTTTATTATTACGCTGAAATATCACATACATGCTATATCTACGCCGGACTGGTTCTATTTTTATTATTAGTCTTTATTATTACATCGGAATATCCCGCATGCATGCTATATCGTCGGACACGGTTCTATTTTTTATTATTCCGTCTTTATTATTTCGTTGGAATATCACATGCATCTGTATATATGCGGACTGGTTCCATCATTTATTATTCGCATTTATTATTACGTTGGAACATCCCGCTTGGGTGTGAATTTCACGACACGGTTCCGTTATTTATTATTCTGTTGGAATAACTTTGCTGCATGCTATCGCATGCATGGTGATTTCTTTTGTTATTCCATTCTTTATTATACCCAAGTTGGTTAAAACTTTGACTTCTATACTCCATGAAATTAGTGGAATATTCTTGATATTTGCGCTTCATAAAGTATCCTTTCATGGAAATATTCTTCTCGATATTCTTGAATTTTACTCTCAAAGCGAGATCATGTTGATGATTTGGATGTTATTGGTTCTGGATAAATTAATTCTTGAACTTGTTTTATTGAATTCTTATATCATCATCATCATCATCCTCATGTTTATATTATGTTGAAAGTCATACGTGGCTCGTAGTGCATAGATGGACTTGGTATGATTATGACGAGAGACTATTCGGTGTAATCATGACCGTAATGTTACAAATGATGTGGTAAAATCCTCAAATGGCCATAGTGCATTGATGGACGATTGTTGGCATGATCATGACCATTAATGAATACACAACTATTCTTGGCCCGTAGTGCATGAATAATTATGGTCGTGATACTAAAGAATATCCTTGGTAGTAGTAAATGCGGGGTGATTCGATGATGTGGAATATTTATTAAAGTGAGTCTCGGCTATAATGATGATGAAAAACCTTTTAAATCATAAAAGATAGTAGATTTTATTTTCTACTTGACTCTTTTAATGGATTGCTTATTCGGCTAGATTAAACTTATTATTGTATCGTTTAACATTGTTGAAGGCTAATGATAATTTATTCGCATTATCTTAGTCATAATATTTCTTCTCGAGCTAGTTGAGCTCACCCTTTCTTTCTTTATTCTCTTCTTCGTGAAATGAGAATATATTTGGGACGAAGTCGGGAGCGGAGTAATGGTCCGGAGGATAGCATTAGTAGTCCTCACTATTACGTCGTGAAATAGTGTGATAATAATTGTAATGAGGACTCCTTTTGAGTTTGTATAATATCTAGTAGACAATATTTGTATTCAAACTCACGGTTTATGTCGTATTGCATACCTACGTTATATTAGTAAGTTGTATTTAAATTACATACCATGTATCGACTACCCAAGATGGGTGATGTATACCTAATTTTGGGGCGCCACGGTTGGTATCGAGCTTAGGGTTATGATCCTGGCTAAGATGTGAGAATTGTACTAGGAAGGAGAGAGGGGAATACCTTTTTTCGCTAGTATGACCTACACAAGTTATGTCTTTATTTTATTAATGGTCACGAATATAGGGATAAGTTGTTACATGTCAATTAACCTTTTGTTTTGTGGCGATGTCTGAAAATGACATCCGAGAATGTTGAGAAATAGCAATGGAGCACTGAGCGATCGTTGATTCACCACATATCAATAATCAGGATAATGTGCATCAGGAAGGCGACAATCCTCATGCAAACAACAACACTGACCAAATGATGAATGATCAAATGTTCAGAGGCTTTATGCAATTTATGCAACAGCAGGCGAGAGCGACTCCTGTCCAAAACGTAGGTAGAAACACGGAAAACTCTCGGGCGGTCACCGCTAAACAATTCAAGGAGCTGGGACCACCGGAGTTTAAGGGAGAGCCAAAACCACTTCTGGCGGAAGCATGGATAAAATGATTACAAGATATTTGATGTCTTGGGATGCTCCGAGGAGCAAAAGGTTCCTTTGCCACCTTTATGTTCTTGAGAGGCGATTCTTGGTGGGAATTGGTAAAACGTACTCAAACTTCTTTGTCTTAAAGATATCTTGGGATAAGTTCAGAGGCATTCAATGACAAATACTTTCACGAAAGTATTCGCCACATGAAGGAGGTGGAGTTTATCAAGTTGGAACAAAAAACAATATAATGTGTCGCAATACGAGGCAAAATTTGCGGAGTTATCACGGCCAGTTTCGTCCCACTTGGTGGATAATGAAAGAGAATGGCGCGAATGTTTTTAAGAGGTTTGAAGTCGGAGATACGTCAACATCTTATTTCTCATAAACCGTGTTTGTATTCAGGATGTTGTAAATAGGGTTTAGTTAGTGGGTAGCGATAACGAGTCAACTTAACTAAAAGAGAGCGGTAAGCAAAATTATAATACCGGTGAGTCATCGTGAAGCGGTGACAACAAGCGTGGAGGGAATCAACGGGCGAGATATGGTAACCACTTCGGTGGTAATCAGGCCAAAATAATAAGAATGGACATTTCAAGAAATGAAGATTCAACAATGATGGAAAGGCGTCGACTCAAAGACCAGTTGTTAAGGAAGGAGAAAGATCACCTATCATATGCTTCAAATGCGGAGGAGAGGGACACATCGATCCGATCGCTGCGCCACCTTAGTCTAAAGCATGTTATAATTGTGGAAGAGAATGTCACTTAGCTCGATTTTTATTTTACAGAAGACAAATTCAACTAGGATGGGACGCACCAAAGGTCGTCCCGAGAAAAGTCAAAACCCAGAGTGTAAGGGAGAGCATTTGTTGTGACCTCCCGGAGAGCAAGGAACCCGAATGAGGTCATCACGGGTAAGCTTATCATAAACTCTAATGAAGTCTATACTTTATTTGATCTGGGTTCTACCCATTCTTTTATTTCTCTTACTTGCGCTCATCGATTAAATTTGACTTTCGGGAGAAGTTAGACTTTGACTTATCTCGTGGAAACTCCGTTGGGAGAAACCTTCATTACATCCACTATTTATAAGTCTTGTTTGGTTCAAATCGGTACCCTCACATTACTGTCGATCTTATTTCATTAAAATACTTGCATTTGACGTGATTCTAGGGATTGATTGGTTAACTACTTATCATGCAAAAATTGATTGTTTTCGTAAGGTTGTTAGCTTTCATATTCCTAATCAACCTATTATGCGAATTCAAACGACCAAACCATTAAAATCAATCACGGTCATCTCAAGCCATAAAGCTATTCGTTTATTGAAAAGCGGATGTCAAGCTTTCTTAGCTCATGTCACGTGATTTAAACAAAAATACGTCGGTTTTGAGCGATATTTCTATTGTTAATAAATTTTCTAACGTATTCCCAAGAACTTTACGGCCTACCCCAGGCGTGAAATTGAATTTTGTATCGACCTTGAACAGATACAAAACCTATTTCCAAAGCCCCATATCGAATGGCTCTATTGAACTTCGGGGAGTTAAAGACCCAACTTTGGAATTGTTAGACATTGGCTTTATTCGTCCTAGTACTTCTCCTTGGGGTGCTCTGTTCTATTCGTGAAGAAGAAAGATGGGAGTATGCGACTTTGTATTGATTATCGGGAGTTGAATCATGTCACCATCAAAAATAGGTATCCATTGCCACGTATTGATGACCTGTTTGACCCGATTTGCAAGGAGCCAAATTCTTTTCAAAGATTGATCTTCGTTAGGATATCACCAATTGAAGATTAGAACCACGACATTCCAAAGGCGGCTTTCGGAACTCGATGCGGGCATTATGAATTCTTAGTCATGTCCTTTGGATTGACTAATGCTCTCGCCGCCTTCATGGATATGATGAACCGAGTATTCAAGGAATATTTAGATCACTTTGTGGTCGTCTTTATTGATGACATCCTTATTTATTCCAAAAGTAGTGAAGATCATGAGCAACACTTGAGGTCGACACTCCAAAAGCTTCGTGAATATAAGCTTTATGCCAGTTGAAGAAATGCGAGTTACGGCTTGAAGAAGTAGCATTCCTTGGGCACGTGGTATCAAGTCATGGAATATCTGTTGACCCAAAGAAAGATTGAAGCTATTCAAAGTCGGGAACAACCTAAATCGATGACCGAAAGCACGTAGCTTTCTCGGTTTAATTTGGTTATTATTAGAGATTCGTGGAAGGATTTTCTCGAATCGCTACTCCATCGACTCGGTGACTCGGAAAGATACAAAGTTCGATTGGAGCGAAGAATGTGAGAAGAGTTTTCAAGAACTCAAGAGGAGACTTATTTCAAATTTTGTTTCGACAATACCATCCGCTCGGGAGGATTTGTCATCTCTGATGATGCTTGAAGGCAAAGGTTGGGATGTGTTCTCATGCGACATGGAAAAGTTATAGCCTATGCCTCGCGACAACTTAAAGAATATGAGAGGAATTATCCTACTCATGATCTAGAGTTAGCGGTGTTGTCTTTGCACTTAAAATTTGGAGGCATTACTTGTATGGGGAGAAAGTGGAGATCTTTACGGATCATAAAAGCCTCAAATATTTCTTCACTCAAAAGGAACTCAACATGCGACAACGACGTTGGCTTGAAGCTGTTGAAAGATTATGATCATACCATCCAATACCATCCGGAAAAGCGAACGTGGTAGCCGACGATTGAGTAGAAGATCATATGCAAGCACGAGTGCGTTATTGTCAACGCGAAAGGCCCATTTTGTGTGACTTGCAAAGGATGGAGATAGAGTTAAAGACTCAGGGACGCATGTGATGATAGCGAGTATCTGAGTAGAACCGACTTTAATCGATAAAGTTAAAGTCGATCAAGCTACGGACACGGAGCCGATGCGTATGAGGAAGAAAGTGCAAGAAGGTGCTATCTGGGAAGCAAGAATTGATGAAGAAGGAATACTTGAGTCAACTCCAAACTTTGTGTTCCTAACGACCACGATTTAAAGTATAATATCATGATGGAGGCGCACAACACACCATTTGCAATCCATCACAGGAGTGCCAAAATGTATCATGATATTCATCATACATTTTGGTGGAGCAATATGAAGAGAGAGATAGGCATTTGCTTATCTCAAGTCGTCTAACTTGTCAACGAAGTTAAAGCGAGAGCATCAAGTACCAAAAGGTCCATTGAAACCACTTGAAATTCAGAATGGAAGTGGGAGCACATTACCATGGATTTCGTTCACGGTCTTCCTAAGGTTTCTCAAGGCATTGATGCGATTTGGGTCATTGTTGATAGATTGACCAAGTCTACTCATTTCTTCTGACATCGAGAAACTTATACACTTGAACGTCTTGTTCAGTATGTACATAAACGAGATTATAAGATCGCATGGTATATCTTCTAAGTATCCATAGTTTCGATCGAGACCCAAGATTCACTTCACGATTTTGGGTTAGTTTGCAAAAAGCTATGGGCACAGACTTACGATTTAGCTCTAAGATATCATCCTCGGGCGAGACGAACAATGGAGAGGACTATTCAAACTCTTGAAGATCTATTAAGACTCGTGTCCTTAATTTCAAGGGAGTTGGGACAAGTTCTTACCATCGGTGGAGTTTTCCTACAACAACGGTTATCAAGCAAGTATTGGCATGGCTTCATTCAAGCGTTGTATGGAAGAAAGTGTGGTTCTCCAGTATGCTGGGATAAGGTGGGTGAAGCAACGTTGTTGGGACCGGAGTTGGTACGTATGACTACGGAAAAGATTCAAACGATCCGACAACGTATAAAAACTTCACAAAATCGACAAAAGAGTTATGCTGATCTTCATCAAAAGGACGTGGAATTCGATATAGGAGATCATGTGTTGTTAAGAGTTGCTCCATGGAAAGGAGTTACAAGATTTGAAAAAATAATGTTTAATGACAATTATTGAAACAACAGCAATATAAAATATCAAGGCAACAATTATTAAATCAATAAAATAAAATCTTCGAGCAAAGAATTATCTGTAACCATTATTGAGTAGTGCCTTTTACGTAAGAATAAATAATTGGTGCAATACAGGTATGTGTTATTGTGTGTTAACCACCGAGTATTTTAAAAAGATTAATTGAGTAATAACTACGCTACGTTATTTTTAAATAACTTATATTTGTCGTTTTCTTCATCCAATCGCTTTCAGTTATGGGGCCCATACATTGTCATTCCTTGGCCGCATGCGAATATTCCCCGACGAAGCTGAATATTCCACGACCAAACAAATATTCCCAAACAACAATGAATATTTTATAACCACTTGCTTATTTTGAAATATTTTAGTATTTTACCCATAACTATCCACATTAATCAAATCAACCCTTACTATTTCAAAATAATAAATAGAAAATTAAATTTCATTAATAATAAGTTGGGGTCTTACAACCTCCCTCCTTATGAAATTTCATCCTCAAAATTGACGACGTGCACTGGTGTGTTTCAAAAGGTGAGGATACCTCGCTTTCATTTCCATTTCCAATTCCTGGTCATTTCCTCTATATAGCATGATTCCTCCACAAAACTTTAACTTGTGGTATGACCTTTGTCAGGCGTATTTACATGCTTCTTCCTATCCAAGATCTTGTGGTACCTCTCCTCATACGTTAAGTCTTGGCTATCTCGTCCGGGTTCTAACTCTATAACGTGGTTGGGTCTTTCACATATTTACTTAAGTATGATATATGAAACACATTATGAACACGAGACATACTTTCGGAGGTAACGCGAGTCTATAGGCTACATTTCCTACTCGGTCAAGAATTTGAAATGGACCAATAAATCGTGGATTGAGCTTTCCTCTCTTCTCAAATCTTGTAACTCCCTTCCATGGAGCAACTCGCAACAATACATGATCCCTATACTAAATTCCACGTCCTTTCGATTTAAGATCCGCATAACTCTTTTGTCGATCGATCTTGTGCTTTTGTATACGTTGTCGAATCATTTGGATCTTTTTGAGTCATCATACGTCTTAACTCGGGTCCCAACAATGTTGCTTCACCCACCTCATCCCAATATATTTGTAAGACCCCAGCTTTTATAAATAAAGATGAATTTTCTATAAATATTATTTTTAAATATTATGGAATAAATTTGATATAATGTTATAGTTGTGGGTAATATTTATAAATTTTGCAAAGTAAGCAAGTTGTTATAAAATATTCGTTTGGGTGGGAATATTCTTTTTGTCGGGGAATATTCGCATACGACGGCTCAATCATTAAGTGGACCCCATTAACGGAAGTATTGTCCGTAGTTAGAAAGCGACAAAATTATCTTTCTATAAAAAAATAACGGCGGAGGTGTTACCGTTAAAAGCGTTGAACTACCCGGTGGTAAAAAATACAATAATAATCTGGCGTGGTTGCATAGTAGCACTACGGTATTGATTATTGATGCTTACGTGAGAAGTCACTTAGCTATACTCATTATTATCGCTATGATAATTCCGCATCATATCTCTTATATTATTGATTCAATTATTGTCTTTGAATCATACGTATAATATGTTATATTATTAATTGAGATGACAAGTTATAAATGATTAATAATTGTTGAAAGATTAAATATGTTTTGATTAAAAATAAAATGATTTGTGGTAATATTTATTCAATCCTTGATGTATATAAAGAGTACATTATGAGACATTTTGTGGTAAGTTTGATTATTTTATGAGGGCCCATATGTCATCATCTAAGAGTCTCTTCGTCGATAGTAATTACCTTTGTGAATAGTAATTACCTTAAATCAATAGTATTTACCTTCGTCGATAGTATTTACCTTCGTCAATAGTATTTACCTTCGTCAATAGTAATTACCTTCTTGATAGTAATTACCTTCATCAATAGTAATTACCTTCGTCAATAGTAATTACCCCTTCGCAAATAGTAGTTGTCCTTCAATATTACCAAGAGTTAACGCCTCTTTCGGTGTTTCAAGGGTTAATTACCCCATAGAAATAGTAGTTGTCTCTTCAATATTACAAGAGTCATTTTGACCCTTCGTTAAGACCAAGAGCCACCCTCGGTTTTCTATAAATAGAAAGCTCATTCCTTCGATATTTCTTACTTAATTCATTGAAACTCTACAGAGAGAAACTATAGAGAGAAAGAAGAAAAGTATATTCGCTACTTCACTTTTCCAATATTCAGTTCTTCTAAGGTAAGGGTATTATTTGTTGTATTCCGTAAAGTGGTGTTACTCTTTCTTATTCATGAAGAGAACTGTTGTTATTCCATTGCTTATTATTCTATTGGAATAACTTTGTATCTGTGATTTACCCTATACTTGGTGACATTCTTCTATTATTCATCTTTATTATTCAGCCGGAATATCACATGTCATCTTATCTATACGGACTGGTTCCATTTTTTATTATTCCGTCTTTATTATTCTGCGGAATATCCCATGCGTGCTATCTGTACGGACTGGTTCCATTTTATTATTCCGTCTTTATTATTACGTTTAATATCCATGTCATATATATCATGGGACTGGTTCCATCATTTATTATTCGCATTTATTATTCTCATTGGAACATCCCGTCGATGTGAATTTCACGACACAGTTCCGTTATTTATTATTCTGTTGGAATAACTTTCGCTGTCTGAGGCCTATCGCATGCATGGTGATTTCTTTTGTTATTCCATTCTTTATTATACCCAGTTGGTTAAAACTTTGACTTCTATACTCCATGAAATTAGTGGAATATTCTTGATATTTGCGCTTCATCCAAAGATCCTTTCATGGAAATATTCTTCTCAAAGATTCTTGAATTTTACTCTACAAAGCAAGATCATATTGCAGTTTGGATGTTATTGGTTCTGGATAAATTAATTCTTGAACTTGTTTTATTGAATTCTTATATCATTGTCATCATCCTCATGTTTATATTATGTTGAAAGTCATCTCGTGGCACCATAGTGCATAGATGGACTTGGTATGATTATGACCAGAGACTATTGATTGTAATCATAACCGTAATGTTACAAATGATGTGGTAAAATCCTCGGTGGCCATAGTGCATTGATGGGCGAGTTGTTGGCATGATCATGACCATTAATGAATACACAACTATTCTCGCCCGTAGTGCATGAATAATTGTGGTCGTGATACTAAAGAATATCCTTGGTCAGAGTAGTGCGAGGGGTGATTCGATGATGTGGAATATTTATTAAAAGTCGAGTCTCATTTATAATGATGATGAAAAACCTTTTAAATCATAAAAGATAGTAGATTTTATTTTCTACTTGACTCTTTTAATGGATTGCTTATTCCACATTACTTGATTAAACTTATTATTGTATCGGTTTAACATTGTTGAAGGCTAATGATAATTTATTACGCATTATCTTAGTCATAATATTTCTTTACGAGCTAGTTGAGCTCATCCTTTCTTTCACCGTTCTCTTCGTAAAATGAGAATATAGTTTGGGACGAGTCGGGGAGCGGAGTAATGGTCGAGAGGATAGCATTAGTAGTCCTCACTATTCGTGAAATAGTGTGATAATAATTGTAATGAGGACTCCTTTTGAGTTTGTATAATATCTAGTAGACAATATTTGTATTCAAACTCACAGTTTATGTCGTATTGTACACGACAGTTATATTAGTAAGTTGTATTTAAATTCTGTACCATGTATCTGACTACCCAAGATGGGTGATGTATACCTAATTTTGGGGGCATCACAATATTGGAGAGCGACACTTTCGTCTATACAATGGTTCAAATGGAGCCATGTCTATACTTGCCTGATAACTATTGTTGTAGGAGAATTCTACCAATGGTAGGTACTTATCCCAATTCCCTTTGAAATCTAGGACACAGAGTCTTAATAGATCTTCAAGAGTTTGAATAGTCTTTTCTGATTGCCCGTCCATTTAAGGATGGTATGCCGAACTGAATCATAAATCTGTGCCCATAACTTTCTGCCAGCTAACCCAAAATCGTGAAGTGAATCTTGGGTCACGATCCGAAACTATGGATACTGGCATGCCATGCAATCTCATAATCTCATTTACGTACATACTAGCAAGACGTTCAAGGGAATAAGTCTCCCGTATCGGCAAGAAATGAGCAGACTTGGTTAATCTATCAACAATAACCCAAATAGCATTGATGCCTTGAGAAACCGTAGGAAGACCGTGAAATTGAAATCCATGGTAATGTGTTCCCACTTCCATTTCGGAATCTCAAGTGGTTGTAACGGACCCTTAGGTTCTAGATGCTCCGCCTTTACACGTTGACAAGTTAAACACATTGAGATAAACTTTGCAATCTCTCTCTTCATATTGTTCCACCAAAATGTATGTCGAAGATCACGATACATTTTGGTACTTCCAGGATGGATTGAAAATGGTGTATTGTGTGCCTCCATCATAATCTTGTACTTCAAATCAGAGTCGTTAAGAACACAAAGTCTGGAGTGGACTCGAAGTATTCCCTCTTCATCAATTCTCGCTTCCAGAATAGCACCTTCTTGTACTTTCTTCTTCATACGCATCAGCTCCGGGTCGGTGGCTTGAGCAACCTTAACTTTTTCTATTAAAGTTGGCTCTATGTGTATACTTGACATCATTGCACCCATTCCTGCATATGATCTTCTACTCAACGCGTCAGCTACCACGTTCGCTTTTCCAGGATGGTATTGAATAGTGTGGTTGTAGTCTTTCAATAGCTCGAGCCAACGTCGATGCCGCATGTTGAGTTCTTTTTGAGTGAAGAAATATTTAAGGCTTTTATGGTCTGAATATATCTCCACTTTCTCCCCATATAGATAGTGCCTCCATATCTTTAGCGTGAAAATGATCACGCTAACTCTAGATCATGAGTAGGATAATTCCTCTCATATTCTTTAAGTTGTCATGAGGCATAGGCTATGACTTTCCCACGTTGCATGAGAACACATCCTAACCCTTTCCCGAAGCATCGTCAGAGATAACAAATCCATCCGAACCGGATGGTATTGTTAGAACAAGCCGAAATAAGTCTCCTCTTAAGCTCTTGGAAACTCTTCTCGGATTCTTCGCTCCAAACGAATTTTGTATCCTTCCGAAGTTAATTTGGGTTAATGGAGTAGCGATTCGAGAAAACCCTTCCACGAATCTCCGATAATAACCAAATTAAGCCCAAAAACTACGTACTTGATCCACCGACTTCGGTTGCTCTAACTTTGTATTGCTTCAATCTTGGCCAGAATCAACAGATACTCCATGTTTCGACACCACGTGCCCAAGGAATGCTACTTCCTCAAGCCAGAACTCACATTTCTTCAACTTGGCATAAAGCTTGTTTTCACGAAGCCTTTGGAGTACAAGCTTCAAATGGTGCTCATGATCTTCACGGCTTTTGGAATATATGAGGATGTCATCAATAAAGACAACAATAAATTGATCCAAATATTCCTTGAATACTCGATTCATCATATCCATGAAAGCCGCAGGAGCATTAGTCAATCCGAAAGACATGACTAAGAATTCATAATGCCCGTAGCGAGTTCTAAAGGCAATCTTTGGAATATCCTCAGTTCTAATCTTGGTGATGATATCCGAAATCTAAGATCGATCTTTGAAAAAATTGTGCCTTCTAGGCGGTGGTCAAACAAGTCATCAATACGAGGTAGAGGATACCTATTCTTGATGGTGACATGGTTCAATTCTCGATAGTCAATATAAAGTCGCATACTCCGCTCTTTCTTCTTTCTGAATAAAAGCAGAGCACCCCGAGGAGATGTACCAGGGCCGAATGAAACCGATGTCCAACAATTCTCGTAGTTGGACCTTTAACTCTGAAGTTCAATAGGAGCCATTCGATATGGGGTTTTAGAAATGGGCTTTGTACCGTGTTCAAGATCAATAAAGAATTCAACTTCATGTTCGGGGTGAGCAGGGGAAGTTCTTCAGAAATACGTCGGAAAGTCAATAACAACAGGGAATATTATTCAAATTTGACGTGTCTTTATTCAAATCCATAACATGGGCTAAGAAAGCTTGACATCCGCTTTTTCAATAAACGAATAGCTTTATGATTAGATATGGCGATGATTGATTTTAATGGTTTAGTTGCTTGAATTGCATAACAAAGTTAGTTAGGAATATGAAAACTAACAACCTTACAAAACAATCAATTTTGGCATGATGAGTAGTTAACCAATCAATCCCTAAAATCACATCAAAATCAAGTATCTTTAAAGAGATAAGGTCAATGTGTAAGGTGATGGTGCTAACTTGAATCTAACAAGATTTATAAGCATGTGGATGTGATGAAAGTTTCTCCTAACTGAGTTTCCACAGATAGGTCAAAGTCTAATTTCTCCCGAGTCAAGTTTAAGCGTTGAGCACAAGCGGGAGAGATAAATGAATGGGTAGCACCCAGATCAAGTAAGGTATAAACTTCGCAAGAATTTATAAATAGCTTACCCGTGATCACCTCGTTTGGGTTCCTCGATTTTGACGGTCACAACAAACGCTCTTCCAGAGGCGATTGACTTTGATTTTTTTCGGGGCGATGTCTTTGAGTCACAAATCCTCATTGAACTAGGTTTCGCCACCGCATAAATCTCGAGCGATATGTCCTTCCTTACCATAATTATAGCATACCTTGAGCTGTTGTAGGCGGTTTTGGTGATATGTCCCTCTTTCCGCATTTATAGCATAGATATGACCGGTGGTCGTTCTCCTCCCTTAGAACCCGATTGCTTCTTAAGCACTATCGTCTTCACATGGTCGCCGTTAAATCTTCTCTTTTAAAATCTCCTCCTCGACTCGCTTCTTCTATTTTCATGGCTATGATTACCACCGAGTGGTTACCATTTTGTCCGTCTGTTTTTTTCTCCGGTTATCGTTATTACATTGATCGCTATCTCGGTATGATCTGGTTATGGTCCCTCGTTGAGAACATAGTCATTATCTCGCTCTAACAATTGAGCCCCATTAACAACATCCGAATAGAGAGAAAATTTATGAGAAATGAGATATTGTCGTATGTCGGGTTTCAAACCTCTCGAAACATCCGCGTCATCGTTCCTCATTCTCCACCAAATGAGGTGCAAACACGGATAACTCTCGCAAACTTTGCCTCGCATCGAGACACCGTCATGTTGTTTTGTTCTAATCGATGAACTCCACTTCCTTCATATGACGAACACTTTCGAGAAAAGTATTTGTCATTAAATAGTTTCAAACGCGTCTCCCAAGATACGCTTGAGTGCGGTGGATGATGTACGCTTACGCAGACTCCCACCAATGATCCGCCTCGCCACGGAACATAAAGGTGACGAATGGAACCTTCGTTCCTCCTCCGCATCCCAAGACATCGAATATCTTCGTAATTTGCTTGACCCATGTTTCCACCATGATCGGATCCGGCTTTCCCTTAAATTCGGTGGTCCCAACTCTTTGAATCGCTTTCACGTGTGACAACCCGTGAATTGCTATCATTTCTCCTCAGATTTTGAACACGAGTTTCCTAAATCGATTTTGCATGAACTCGCAAAAAGCTTTTAAACATCCCCTCGTTCATCATCTCGCTTTCGGTGGTGTTGTTCACAAGAGGAACATTTCCACTTGTTGCAGACGTTTCTCCTCGTTGGTGAGTACAGGCGTCTCCACGGTCTCATTTCCATTGTTAATATTCTCAGTCGACATTCTCAAATACTGTCATAAAATAAGGGTTAATTAAGGAAATCAATATATCACATAATATCCCTATATACTGACCAACTAACAAATAAGCTTAGGTAGGACACACTAGCGAAGGATTTACTCGTCTCTCCCCTCCTAGTTCTATTCCCCGATCTCCGCCAGAGATCATATCCCTAAGCTCTGATACCAACTGTGACACCCCAAAATAGGTATACATCACCCATTCTGAGTTGTCAATACATGGTACAGAAACAACTACAACTTTATTATTACAACAGTAAAACTGTGAGGTTAAATACCAGATATTGCCATCTAGACAATATCCACACGCAAATAAATCCCCATCATAATTATTGATACATTATTTTACAAAATGGTGAGGACTACTAAACAACTCTCTCTAGAACCTTCCTTCCATACCCGATCACTAGTACTCATTTACATTCTCGCCTCCCGAGAAGAAAAATAGAACAACAAGGAAAAGGGTGAGCTCAACTAGCCCAAGTAAAGAATATTATGACTAAGATAATATACAACAAATTATCATTAGTCTTCAACAGAAAAAAAACTAATAGAATACAATAGACAACAAGTTTTAAACCAATATTCACAATGAAATAATAATTCATTAGAAGAGTTAAGTAGAGAATGCAAACTACTATCTTCTATGTATGAATTTAAAAGTTCGTCGCTCATCTTTTATCCTCGTAACATCAATCAATATACATCGGAATCAAATATTCATCTTTGCACTACAGCCAAAGATATTCATCGATTGGTCAGTGTTCATCTAAACACTGCTCATTCTGCTCATCTTGCACTACGGCCAAAGATATTCATCGAAATCATTCATCTTTGACTACTGTGCCAAAGATATTCAATAATATCATCATTTAAGATCGAGGATGATGAAAATATTTTTAAAGAAACGAATCCATTGAAACAAAAATGACAAGGATTAAGGATTAAGGATTCATACTTTATTTTATCCATGTCCAACAATACCTCAAAATAATCATAGTGGTGTAAAATTCAAGAATGATCAAAACATGGATATAATCAAAGCTAGTATCCGTAATAGATATTTTGGATGAAAAGGAAAATTTTCATTTTTCGATGAATAGTCTGCGTATTAAGTAAATAAGTGTCGATACGTGAATAAAGGCCAGATACGTGAATAGTAACTCAGACACCAAAAGTTCTAAATTTGATAAAACTTCAGATCAATATTTCAAAGATAATGATATTGAAGAAATAATATCATTACTGAAAAAAAATAATATCCCTTACCTCACAAAAGACGAAGATTTAGTTGAAACACAGGATATAAAGCTATGACTTGAACTTGCACCGTATAGCAATACTCAAAATATACTCAAAATACTCACAAGAATACGCTCGATAATATAGAGAGAAAACTTGAGCTTCACGGTGTGATTTTCAATTCTAACCTAAGCACCTATTTATAGGAAATTGCTTAGAACACCAAAGCAGTAAAATTTAATAAAATATTAATAAATTTATATAAATCATATGCAAACTTGGAAATTTGATTTCAGCATATTTTTCAACACATGTGCCTACCAACCAACCACAAAAACGTTTTTGTTATTTTAAACAATTAAAACTTCAAAAATCAATTATTTTGAACTTGAACTTCAATAATTCACAATAAATAGCCCTTTTGTCGAAAAATTCAAAACTCGCGACTTTTTATAGGAAATTTAATTTCTACAACTTTGCGGAAGAAATTTTTCCAAATTCCAAACAAAAATTGAAGAAATCCACAAGCGAAGCGATTTTACAAAAGCTATAATCAAATTTCGAATAATAAATGGGGTCCACCGAGCATGTTTAACATCTTTTAAACATTTATTGCAACAAAAATACTTTTCCTCCTCAGATACTCATATATCCCACATTCGTTGTAAAAAATATCACCATTATTATATTATTAAAATATAATTATATATTTAAATGAATTATTTTATCGAAAAAGATAAAATTTCAATTTTCAACAATTGTCACATTAAAATTTTTTTCCATCTATATCCACATAAAATCAATACTTTTCTCATCATATGAATCAATAATTAATTATTCACAAATAATATTACAGAATCACGAGATTACAAAACCAGGTAGTTCCAGAGGAGAGGGGCTTCCAATAAGAATTTCTCTCATCAAAGTGCGCAATTAGGTGACCAAACCTCTCCTTAGATGTAATTTTCTAGACATTGCCAATAATGTTATCTAATAATATTATTCAGATAATATGTATTATTGCTTCGATAATGAAAATATCGTGTAATGACAATTATTAAACAACAAAGAATATAAAATATCAACGCAACAATTATTAAATCAATAAAATATCGAACAGTAATTATCGTAACCATTATTGAGTAGTGCCTTCTTACGTAAGAATCAATAATTGGTGCAATACCGTGCTCTTGTGTTTTAACCAAGAATATTTTAACAAGATTAGCGGTGAATAACTACGTTGTTATTTTTAAACAACTTATATTTGTGTTTTTCTTCATCCAATCGCTTTCAGTTATGGGGCCCACAAAAGATGCGTCGTCGCATTTAATATTCCCGACAAAGCAAGAATATTCCACGACACCAAACGAATATTCCCCGACAACAATGAATATTTTATAACCACTTGCTTATTTTGAAATATTTGCGTATTTTACCCATACCTATCCACATTAATCAAATCAACCCTTACTATTTCAAAATAGAGAAAATTAAATTTCATTAATAACAAGTTGGGGTCTTACAGAAAACTTCAGTTTCTGGTGTGATTTTTAATTCTAACCTAAGCACCCTATTTATAGGAAAATGCTTAGAACACCAAAGTAGAAAATTTAATAAAATATAAATATATATATCAAAATTCCTACGCCACTCTTGAAATCTGATTTCAGCTCAATAAGCACATGCCACCTTCTAGAAAAAGTAAGAAAAACTGTTTTTCTAATTTAAAATAATTTAAACTTCCAAAAATCAATTATTTCGAAGCTTCGGAACTTCAATAATTCACAATAAATAGCCCTTTTGTCAGAAAATTCGAAACTTGCAACTTTTTATAGGAAATTCAATTCTCTACAACTTTACAGAAGAAAGTTTTTCCAAATTCCAAACAGAAATTGACCGAAATCCACAAACAGACGATTTTACAATTTATAATCAAATTTCGATTCAAGAAATGGGGTCCACCGACACATAAAACATGTTTTAAACATTTATTGTAACAAAAAATACTCTTCCTCCTCAGATACTCATATATCCCACATTCGTTGTAAAAAATATCACCATTATTATATTATTAAAATATAATAATATATTTAAATGAATTATTTTATCGTAAAAAGATAAAATTTCAATTTTCAACAATTGTTACATTAAAAATTTTCTCCATCTATATCCACATAAAATCAATATTTTCCTCATCATATGAATCAATAATTAATTATTCATAAATAATATTACGTAATCACAATATCGACAACAATGCGGTTTCCAGGAAAGGGGGCTTTCAATAAGAATTTCTCCTCATCGACGCCGCAATTAGGTGACCAAACCTCTCCTTGTATGTAACTTTCTAGACATTGCTAATAATGTTATCTAATAATATTATTCAGATAATATGAATTATTGCTTCGATAATGAAAATCTCGTGTAATGACAATTATTGAAACAACAAAGAATATAAAATATCAACGCAAACAATTATTAAATCAATAAAATCTTTGATAAAGAATTATCGTAACCATTATTGAGTAAGTGCCTTTCACGTAAGAATCAATAATTGGTGCAATACTGGTGTGCTTCTTGTGTGTTAACCACCGAGTATTTTAACAAGATTAACTGTGAATAACTACGCTAGTTATTTTTAAACAACTTATATTTGTCGTTTTCTTCATCCAATCGCTTTCAGTTATGGGGCCCATATATGGTCATTTGGCCGTCGTCATTTAATATTCCCGACAAGATTTAATATTCCGACCAAACAAATATTCCCCGACAACAATGAATATTTTATAACCACTTGCTTATTTTGAAATATTTGCGTATTTTACCCATAACTATCCACATTAATCAAATCAACCCTTACTATTTCAAAATAATAAATAGAGAAAATTAAATTTCATTAATAACAAGTTGGGGTCTTACACTTATAAGCTGATTAAACTAAGTTATAAGTCATTTGTTATTATTTAGTGTTTGACAATAACTTAAATTTTAACTTTTTTTTTACTTATAAGTCATTATTAAATTTTTCATGCTTCATGTGCTATATTTTTATTATTATTACTATTACTATTACTATCACTATTATTATTATAATTATTATTATATTTACTATTATTATTATTATTATTATTATTACTATTATTATTATTATTATTATTACTATTATTATTATTATTAGATTTTTATTATTATTATTAGAATAATTATTACTAATCATATAATTATTATTTTATAATTATAATAATTATAATTTTTACTATTATTATAATTATTATTATTATTATTATTGTTGTTGTTGTTGTTGTTGTTATTGTTTCTATTATTATAATAATTATTATTGCTACTATTATTATTGTTATTATTGTTGTTATTATTATTACTATAATAATAATTATTATTATTACTATTACTATTACTATTATTATAACTATTATTTTATTATAATTTATAATAATAATAATAATAATAATAATAATAATAATAATAATAATAATAATAGTACTAATAAAAAAAAGTTCCTACTACCTAGCTAGTTTTTAAAAAATAAAATAAAATAATGCACTCCTTGAGAATTGATCTCTAGACCTCCCACTCTCCTTAAACAAATGCTCAAACCAACTAGCTATGAGGATTTTTTATTATAAAGTTAGTTACCCGGCACTAAAAATACTAAAAATACTAATTACATATTTACATCAAATACTAAAAATACTAATTAAAAAAAATACTAAAATACTAAAAAAAAATCAAATAAAAAAATACTAAAATTCAAAAAATATAAAAATACTAAAATTCAAATTATTTTGTTAATTAATCAAAACAACAAAAATTCAAATTGCATTATTAAAATACTAAAATCATAACATATTTATATCATTTACATCATAACATAACATATTATCATATTTAACTATTTACATCATTTACATCATAACATATTTACATCATTTAATCAAAATACTAAAATTCAAATACTAAAATTCAAAAATTTTACTCAAATACTAAATTTTACCATAGTTGTATAACATATCAAAATACTAAAATTTTACCATAGTTGTATAACATATCAAAATACTAAAAGTCACTTTATTCGACACTAAAATACTAATTACTTATTTACATCAAATACTAAAAATACTAATTAAAAAATACTAATTAAAAAATACTAAAATACTAAAAAAATCAAATTAAAAAAAAACTAAAATTCAAATTATTTTGTTAATTAATCAAAACAACAAAATTCAAATTACATCATTAAAATACTAAAATCATAACATATTTACATCATTTACATCATAACATAACATATTATCATATTTACATATTTACATCATAACATATTTACATCATTTAATCAAAATACTAAAATTCAAATACTAAAATACTAAAATTTTACTCAAATACTAAAATTTTATCATAGTTGTATAACATATCAAAATACTAAAATTTTACCATGGTTGTATAACATATCAAAATACTAAAAGTCATTTACCCAACACTAAAATACTAAGTACATATTTACATCAACGACTAAAAATACTAAATAAAAAAATAATAAAATACTAAAATATCAAATTATAAAATACTAAAATTCAAATTATTTTGTTAATTAATCAAAACAACAAAAATTCAAATTACATCATTAAAATACTAAAATCATAACATATTTACATCATTTACGCTATACCATAACATATTATCATATTTACATATTTACATCATTTACATCATATTTACATCATAACATATTTACATCATTTAATCAAAATACTAAAATTTTACTCAAATACTAAAATTTTACCATAGTAGTATAACATATCAAAATACTAAAAAGTCACTTTACCCTATAACTAAAATACTAATTACATATTTACATCAACTATTAAAAATACTAATTAAAAAAATACTAAAATACTAAAAAATCAAATTCAAAAAATACTAAAATTCAAAAAATTCTAAAATACTATAATTTAAATTATTTTGTTAATTAATCAAAACAACAAAATAAATATGATAAATATGTTACATCATTAAAATACTAAAATCATAACATATTTACATCATTTACATCATAACATAATATATTATCATATTTACATATTTACATCATTTAGTATAATTGATATAATATGTTATGATGTAAATATGATGTAAATACGTAACTATGTAAATATATAAATATGTTATGTTATGATGTAAATGATATAAATATGTTATGATTTTAGTATTTTAATGATGTAATTTGAATTTTTGTTATTTTAATTAATTAACAAAATAATTTGAATTTTAGTATTTTAGTAAAAAAATTAGTATTTTAGTTTTTTTAATTAGTATTGTTTTAATTAGTATTTTTAGTATTTGATATAAATAATAATAATAATAATAATAATAGACTATAAAAGAGATAACTTACAATACGTTAAACTTTAAAATTTCAAAAAATAAAACAAAATAAAAAATAAGGCTAAATTAGCCTTGAACAAATAAAAGGGTCTCCGTATGTTTGTTCTTTCTGTAAGATTAAAAACCCCAAAGATCCATCTTGTGAATTGCAACCGAACTCCCGATTTTGCTTCTCAATTCCCATCCCAAAGCCCATCTATTCTCAATTGCAAGCATGAACTCCCTATTTTGCTTCTCAATCAACTGTGTTACTATCGTCATCTTGTGGATCTTAGTTTAGGGATAAAGGAAAATTAGGACGATCGAGATGAAAATAATTGCGCTAATTGAAAAGGCCTCAGGCGGATCTAATCCTTTCAATCGACGATAATCTTTAAGCAGCCCGGTCATCCCTCCAGATTTGTGAGTAATCTTTTCTTGTTCTTCTTTATTTTTTATACCTAATATCCTTAAATCCCTAATCTCGTCTTTTACAAAGACTTGCACAGCCTTTCCATCTGTTTCAAAACCCTAAATCGCCTCTCCAACGAAGATTTTCTCTGGGCCTCTTTTGTCTCTTCCGATTTCCCCCTGTCTCGACTTCAATCATCGCCTTCTTCTTCTTCAATCGATCTTTCGCCTAAATCCCTCTACAAACTATCTATTCAATAGTGTAAAAAATTTTCAATTCATTGGTTTGATTTTCTCCCTTTATCAGTCCAATATAAGGAGTAATTGTTGTTTATGGAAAATCTAATAAAAATCTAATCTTTAATGAAATTAAATAGGTTTGAGAGGGATAGAGCTAGGAAGCATTTGGCCCATCGACGGTCTATTCTCAGAATTGAGAGTCAAATTGTTGAGCATTCGAGGAGGATTTTGGAAATCAAGCATATATTTGCGGCGGATTCTGAGAAAATGAAGAGCACTATTTTGGAACTGTCAAATTTACAAAATGTCAGGTAATAATAATAATTACAATCAGTTACGTGACTCGATTATCTGTTTAGTTTAGTTATGTGTTTTCAAATCATATAATGGGTGTTAAAATAGTAATTTATATCAAGGATCTATTTAGTTTATTTTAAGTTGTTTAAGATTGTTTGTGATTTAGAAGAATAAAATTTTGTCTAGTTACCTCAATGTTACCCCCAGAAATACTTGAGTGGAGGTTCTGTAAGTAAAAATAAATACTAATAATAATATTCAGTTGCTTGATTTTTCTAGACATTCTCCCGTCATTTATGTCAGATAACAAATTCAGAAGAATCACTTTGGGAATTTTGCAATTTGCCTTCTTCTTCTTGCCTTTTTTTTGGTCATTTGGAATGAAGGGGCAATTTACTATAAATGAATTGTCACAAATATTTTTTTAGTTGCCTAGCCATTTTCTTAGTAATGCATCTAGACTTGAGTGGTTTATAAAAGTTTATGTATTTTGTTGTTAAAAAAAATATTGTGTTCAAGAAGAATACGGAACTATTTAGTGAGCTGATGAGATCCTACGATTGGTTTGATACTTTGATTTTATTAGGCAAGCATCAGTGGCATTGAATGTGTGGCAACCAGAGGTGGTTCATAATAGGCAAACATCAGATAGTTGAGAAATGTGTTGTAAACGTTGATTCTTGAATTAGTGCACTTAGCAATGCTTTGTCCATAGCAATTGACTTTTTGACCACTTAAAAATATGAGATTGATAATGATACTATACTGTATGGTTTGAATAGTGGAAACCATGAATGTACTTTTAATTTTAAGTACATGGGGGTTGAACTCATCCCAGGAAATATTGGTTAGTAGTCACCAACTCATTTGAAAAGCGTGCAACTTGGATATATTGGGCGATGCAAACTACAGAATTTTGAGATTTGATGTGGTTGAGAAATGAGAACTGATTTCATGCGCTCTTATCAGCTTAACTTCAACAACATCGCAGATGTATGCTAACATGTCACATATCAAGTCACATAAAGTTTATGGCCATTTGTTGCTCTCCTCACCCTTCTTTTAATTTGATTTTTCCAGATGGATTCGGAGATAAGAGATTTAACTAAGCAATGAGATCTTGCTCAATCTCGTGTTCAGGAAATGCTACGATCAACTAGTGATAATCAAGTTTCAAGGACGTGGGTATGTGGAGTAATTTTTACCGTGCAGTTTGGTGTTAAATTTACATGATTTGTGATTCTGATCTTGTTTCTTTTCTTACTTAGGTTGAAGCTGATCAGCTTTCAGATACTCATGAGAGAAGTTCATGGCAATATGAAAATTCAGTATCAGATTCATCCGAGGTTGTTGAGCATCCTCGCTTAGACGTTGCATCCAATATATCTCACCTTTCTGACAGATCTCATGGCCCTAACACTACCAGGCATGATCCGCAGCTTCCTGACAATTCAGAAGAGCACTTTTTGTCTGATGACAGTTCTCCAAGTGAGTTTATGAATAAATATTTTGGGCCTGATCTATCACGTGGTTGGGAGGAAAGTACTCAAAAAAAATTATGAGAGTTCTGAAGATAACTGTAAGGAAGTTCGATGTATTGAAATAGAACCAAGCATGGATAAAAACATTAAAACTGCTTTGGCATCATCTCCACATAAAGGAGATGGAGATTTGGGACATACTCATTCTGATGGTACTAATGAAGCTTCAAAGCAAAAGATTCAGGACATACAAACAACCATTGATGACGATTATGTCAGCCATTACCCTGTAGAACAAACTCCTTGTTCTTCTGGTACTGATGTATCTAACTCTGAAAGCATCTATTTACTTGAAAGCAAAAGTTGTAGAGCAGTTGACACGACTATGTCCTCGCCTCATTTTCCTGAGAACTCGGAGCAAAATGCTATAACAAATGAAGTTGACATCGACTTCACATCTAAAGCATATATATCAAAGCCTGAAGCCAATAGTAAAATGTTATTGACAAGTGCATGGTCCTCAAAACAGCTCTTCTGATTGGTCCCTACAGTTTGAGAGGCAGAGGAAGTAGATAATTCAACTTTGGGATTCATGCTGCATACCGCTGGTTCACAGAACCTATTTTTTCCTTTTATTTCAAGGAGACCAGTCAGACAACGTTTACATGGACGTGGAGTTCAGATGGTTGTCCTTTCTCATGCAGACGATTTCTCCTGGGACAAGGTAATTTCATTTCCTCCTAATTGTTTCTGCAATTCATGTTGAACTTTTGGCATAGGCTCATGAACACCTTGCAAATGCATGTACTTACGCAAACAAAGAAGTAAAATCTCAAATTTGCATGTGAACCAATATTTTATTTTATTTTATTGTAAATATCTTCTTCTAGATGAAGGCTGCTAATGATTTATAGTTTCCAAAAAGCAACTGATTAGTAATGAATAGAATGTAGATAGCTTATTAGAAAATGATGAAAGGGTGAGACAAAAAGCTGAGGCAAGGGTGAATTAAAGGTTAACTTCTAGTAAATGAAATCTTATGTTGCATAAGATCCATGGAAAGTTAATTAATAATTCTTTGAAGTTTTATAATTGCTACTTACTCTAGAATATTGCCTCATAAAAGTTGCACCAGTTTTTCTCCTGTTTGTTTCCTATGCTCTTTGTCATATTCTTCTAAACTTTAACTAATTCAAAAAATTATATGATAACTCATTGTAAACTTTAATGTCATGATCTGTAAATTCATCCAGCATACCAGTGTAAGAATTAAGTTATTACACTCGCATTAGTGGGAACTTAGCTACCCTTCATGGTGATTGTATAAAGGTCAAAAAGTGACTAGGTCTTAGCATAACATGGCTATGGGTGCGGGGATATTGTTCCGGATACGGGGATACGGTGATTCGCCAAGTCTTAAAAGATAGGATTCGGGCATGGGAAACACATATTTTAGTATTAAATATTTATGTGTATAACTATAACTATATATATATATATATATATATATATATAATAAGGCATTCAACCAAATAGATACTACAAGAGAAAAACAACAAATATCCTACCAAAAAAAAAAGAATTGTAGCCATTCACCATAACAGCCGGGGACGGGGGTTTTGATGGGTATTATGCAATTTAAAATATTGAACGTGTTATGTTCTTTAAAGTTAAAATTATTTTGTCTCCTCTTTTAGCTGCTGAATTGTTTATTTATGCAGGGTATTGGATGGAAAATTGTTGTTAGTTTTGAGGGAAACTTCCCCAACAGGATGAAGAAGCTCCCTTTAGACAAACATTTTGATATAAACAATGTCAAGAGAGTATGTATTTATCAATTTTAGTGTGTTTTTTTATGAATTTTTGTTGAAGATTTTCGTATGATTATGCTTTTTTAATTTAATGACGAGTCATGTTAATATCAGGTTGTTCTAGAAGCAGATGGTTATCAGCCTTACCTTATATCTCCTGAAAAAGGATCAAGGTTTTTAATAAAGAGCATTTTAGATATGGCTAAAGAACCATGATGCCTTTTTGTTGTTGAGGTAAACCTTTGTGGTAAACTTCTTTTACATTAATATGATGATATTTCTGCTTTTAAGTTCCATTACATTTCATTACTAATGTTTCTGCTTTCTAGTTCAACCATGATTTTTTTGGCAAGTTAGTTTATTCACGTGTTTGCTTGTTCAACCATTTTTATGTGTTTCTACCTTTGTTGTGGGTGGTTCTGTCATGCTATTTGGGAGGGCTGTTGTGAATGCATATGTTGCAGGGTTTCTGGGTATTTTTGGGTTCTTGTAAATGCATATGGTTGCTGGTGCAATCTGTCATGCTGTCGTTGTGCTGCCAATTCTTCTATTTCTGTCGTGGATGATATTAATGATATGTAAATTAGTATTATTGATATGTGATTAATTATCTTGATATTTGGTTTAGCAAGTATTAGTTCAATTTTTAGTGGATGAGTTACCTATACTGATTTCATTTACATCCGTATTTATTAGTTATTTATTGAAATATGTAAATGCTAGCTATTGAAATATGTAAATGCTAGCTATTTCTGTCCATTATCTTATTATTATTTGATGTTTCACTACGAAAAATAGGATTTCTATTTATATTCTTTGGTGCCTTTTTGTACCTTACCACACTATATGATAAACTCTATAATTTGAATTGAAGCTTGAAGGAAGGAAGCTAGTGGAGTTTATTTTGATAACTTGATTTTGGCACTAAGTGCCTCTGGTGACCTATTTGCTTCATTTTTCTGATTTGCTATTATTTTTAAATATGTGCAGGAAGACTGTTTTTACGACCTTGCCTTACAATACTGGGTATCAAATTTTCGTGCTACGTTTACGGAAGACAAGGGACGAAATTATGAAGTGTACTCTCTATATATGTAGATATATACTTTAATTGAAGAACTGTGGTAGCTTTAGATGATTAATTGTAAAGATAATGAATGATTATATAGTGGATGATTTTATTAAGTTGATAATATTTTAGTTTTTTATATTTTTGCTATTATTTGCTATGGGGACATTGAGCCAGTCAGGTACACAAAAAGAATGTCAAATTTTGATTTGGCAACAATATAATTCGTTACTAAAGTATTGAACAAGTTTTAATATAGCAACATTTTTTTATACATTTAGCAACAAATTTTCGTTGCTAATGGCATTAAAAATATAATATTTGGCAACGAAAAATTAACTTAATAACAACGGAGAGGATATTGTTGTTAATACTAAAATAAAAGGCAATATTTTTTAACGTTACAAATCATATCAACTTTCGTTGCATATATAAAGAAACGGAAACATATAATGTCGTTGCTAATCGACGACTTTCGTTGCTATTAAAAAATAACTAGCAACAAACATATTCGATTCATTGATTTAAGATAATGTCGTTGCCAAATAATATAATTATAACGAAAATCATTGCTAAAAAGGTTACATTCATAACAAAAGCAAGCTTAGGCAACAATTTTCATAATTTACAAAGAATGAAAAATGTCGATTTGCAAAATGGTGTCAATTGCAACGAAAATGCATGGTTGCAAAAAAAAAAAAGAATTCATTTAGATTTGCCAATTAGAGGCTTTTGCAATGAAATGAGGTTTTAGCAACGAAATTTTAATTATTCTCAGCAACAATACATTTTGTTGCTAAAGGATCGATGTCTCTCAGACGAAAGTCAAATTTCGTTGCAAAATATATTACTTTTTGGCAACGAAAAATACGCTTTCGTTCTTGAAACAATTAGCAACGCTATCATTCAAGAACGAAAGATGCAACGACAGTAAAGTCGTTGCCAAAACCCTTTAGCAACGAAATTTGGCACCTTTAGCAACGAAAATCGGTTGTTGCTGAAGCCCCATTTTTTTGTAGTGAAGTGCTTAAATAACAAATGAGTAGCAACCATCAAGAACTCAACATCTACCAATCAACTGAAGAAAAGTACCAAGTCTGCTTTGGACTTGAAGAGTTCTAAGTGAACTTTAAAGAGAGCAAGTCTGCTAGACTTGAAGAGTTCAAGAGTGAACTAAGAAGTTCCTGACTCATCGGCCTGCAGAAGGAATCTGTGTGATTCAAAAGTTATAAAAGACATCCTTAGTGGATTTCTTACTCGAGGAGTAGAAGAGTGGACTAGGAGCTTTAAGTGCTCTGAACCACTTAAAACGACTGTGTCTTTTACTTTCATACGATAACTGCTATATCTGTCATAACTGTTATAACTGCATCACTCTCATAACTCCACTACTTCCAAAAGGAGATTAAAACAAACATTAATTCCGCTAAGTTTTAATCATCATCAACAAACAAGTTTAAAAGGAAAAGAATTTTTAAATATCTATTCAACCCCTCCTTCTAGATAACTATTGTGCTAACTAGGAACTAACAGATCTGATAATGGAGATACTGTGTAGTGACAATTATTGAAACAACAATAATATAAAATATCAACACAACAATTATTGAACTAATAAAATAAAATATTGAACAGTAATTACTGTAACAATTATTGAGTAGTGACTTCTTACGTAAGAATCAATAATTTCAAAAATATTGTGTAATACCGCGTGGTACTGTGCAACCACGCATATTACTGTATTTTAACCACCGGATATTCCAACAGTGTTAACGGTAATCATTACGCCATTATTTATAAAAATTCAAACTTGTCCTTTTCTTCATCCGACAGTTATCCGTTATGGGGCCCCTAAATGGTCGCTGTGTCGCATTTAATATTCTCCCACGGTAAAGAATATTCCATTACCAAACGAATATTCCACGACAAAATGAATACTTTATAACCACTTGCTTATTTTGCAAAATTCGCACATTTCACCCATAACCAAAGTATTATATCAAATTAACACTTTATTATTCAAAATAATAGATAGAGGAAATTTGATTTTATTCATTAAAAAGTGGGGTCTTACAATCTTTCCTTCTTATGAAATTTTCATCCTCAAATCGACGATATATACAGTGTTTCAAAAGGTGAGGATACCTCGCTTTTATTTCGATTATAACTCCCTGTGTCATTTCTTCAATAAGCATGGTTTCTCCACAAAACCTTAACTTGTGGTATAACCTTGGTGCGTAGACATGTTTCTTTCCTATCCAAGATCTTAACAGTACCTCCTCGACGTTAAATCTTGGCTATCTCATCTGGTTCTAACTCAATAATGTGGTTCGGGTCTTTCACATATTTACGAAGCATAGATATGTGAAAAATATTATGAACACGAGATATGCTTAGAGGTAATGCGAGTCTATAAGCCAAATTTCCTATTTGGTCAAGAATCTCAAATGGACCAACAAATCTTGGATTGAGCTTTCATCTCTTCCCAAATCTTGTAACTCCCTTCCATGGAGCAATACGTAACAATACATAATCCCCAGTATTAAATTATACGTCCTTTCGATGAAGATCCGCATAACTCTTTTGTCGATCATGTGCTATTTGTATACGTTGTCGAATCGTTTGGATTTTTTCTGTAGTTATACGTACCAATTCGGGTCCCAATAATGTTGCTTCTCCCACCTCATCCCCGCATATTGGAGAGCGACACTTTCGTCCATACAATGCTTCAAATGGAGCCATGTCTATACTTGCCTGATAACTATTGTTGTAGGAGAATTCTACCAATGGTAGGTACTTATCCCAACTCCCTTTGAAATCTAGGACACAAAGTCTTAATAGATCTTCAAGAGTTTGAATAGTCCTTTCTGATTGCCCGTCCATTTGAGGATGGTATGCCGAACTGAATCGTAAATCTGTGCCCATAACTTTCTGCAAGCTAACCCAAAATCGTGAAGTGAATCTTGGGTCACGATTCAAACTATGGATACTTGGCATGCCATGCAATCTCACAATCTCATTTACGTATATATACTAGCAAGACGCTCAAGGAATAAGTCTCCAGATAGGCAAGAAATGGGCGACTTGGTTAATCTATCAACAATAACCCAAATCGCATCTACGCCTTGAGAAACCTTGGGAAGACCCATAACAAAATCCATAGTAATGTGTTCCCACTTCCATTTCGGAATCTCAAGTGGTTGCAATGGACCCTTTCGCACTTGATGCTCTCGCTTTACACGTTGACAAGATAAACACCTCGAGATAAACTCCGCGATCTCTCTCTTCATATTGTTCCACCAAAATGTATGTCAAGATCATGATACATTTTGGTACTCCCTGTGATGGATTGCAAAACAAAGTGTGTTGTGTGCCTCCATCATGATTTATGCTTTAAGTCGAATCGTTAGGAACACAAAGTCCGGAGTTCACTCAAGTATTCCTTCTTCATCAATTCTTGCTTCGGAATAGCGACCTTTGTACTTTTTCTTCTTCATACGCATCACTCCATATTCCGTAGCTCGAGCAAACTTTAACTTTATCGATTAAAGTCAATTCTACTCAGATATTTGATATCATCACGTGGGTACTGGAGCCTTTACCTCTATCTCCATCCTTTGCAAGTCATACAAAATGGACCTTTGTGTTAACAACATTGCACTCGTGCACCGCAAGATATGATCTTCTACTCAATGCGCCGCCTACCACGTTTGCTTTTTCCAGGATGATATTGGATGGTGTGATCGTAATTTTCAATACTCGAGCCAACGTCGTTGCCGCATGTTGAGTTCCTTTTGGGTGAAGAAATATTTGAGGCTTTTTATGATCTCAGATAGATCTCCACTTTCTCCCATACGTAGTGTCTCCAGATCTTTAATGCGAAAACGATCACGCTAACTCCAAATCATGAGTAGGATAATTCCTCTCATATTCTTTCGAGTTATCGCGAGGCATAGGCTATGACTTTCCCATGTTGCATGAGAACACATCCTAACCCTTTGCATGAAGCATCATCAGAGATAACAAATCCATCCGAACCAGATGGTATTGTCAGAACAGGTGCCGAAATTAGTCTCCTCTTGAGCTCTTGAAAACTCTTCTCACAATCCTCGCTCCAATCGAATTTTGTATCTTTACGAGTCACCTGAGTTAACGGAGTAGCGATTCGAGAAAATCCTTCCACTTAATCTCCGATAATAACCAAACTAAGCCCGTAAAGCTACGATTTTGATCACCGACTTTTGATTGTTACCAACTTTGTATTGCTTCAATTTTCGTCGGGTCGACAGATACTCCATGTTTTCACACCACGTGCCCAAGGAATGCTACTTCCTCAAGCCAGAACTCGCATTTCTTCAGCTTGGCATATATCTTGTTATCACGAAGCCTTTGCAGTACCATCTTCAAATGGTGCTCATGATCTTCACGACTTTTGGAATAGATTAGGATGTCATCAATAAAGACAACAACAAACTGATCCAAATATTCTTTGAACACACGGTTCATTATATCAATGAAAGCAGCAGGAGCATTAGTCAATCCAAAAGATATGACTAAGAATTCATAATGCCCGTCTCGAAGTTCAAGGAAGTCTTTGAATATACTCGCTTTTAATCTTCATTGATGATATCCGTAATCTAAGATCGATCTTTGAAAAGAATTGTGCTCCTTGCAACGGGTCTAACAAGTCATCAATGCGAGGTAGCGGATACCTATTCTTAATGGTGACATGGTTCAATTCTCAGTAGTCAATACAAAGTCGCATACTCCCGCTTTCTTCTTCTTTACAAATAACACATGAGCACCCCAAGGAGATGTACTAGACGAATAAACCGATGTCCAACAACTCTCGTAGTTGGATCTTTAACTCCTCAAGTTCAATAGAGCCATTCGATATGGGGTTTTAGAAATGGGCTTGTACAAAGTTCAAGATCAATAAAGAATTCAACTTCACGCTACGGGGGTAGACCGGAAGTTCTTTCAGAAATACGTCAGAAATTCACTAACAATGTAAATATTATTCAAATCGACGTGTTTTTGTTCAAGTCCGTGACATGGGCTAAGAAAGCTTGACATCCCTTTTTCAATAAACTAATAGCTTTATGGCCTGATATGATAGTGATTGACCTTTAATGGTTTGGTTGTTTGAATTCACATAATAGGTTGGTTAGAATATGAAAACTAACAACCTTATTTAAAATAATTAATTTTAGCATGATGCGTGGTTAACCAATCAATCCCTAAAATCACATCAAATGCAAGAATTTTCAACGAAATAAGATCGGCAGGTAATGTTATGGTTCCAACTTGAATCAAGCAAGATTTATAAACAGTAGATTTAATGAAAGTTTCTCGTAACGGAGTCTCAACAGATAAGTCAAGGTCTAATTTCTCCGGAGTCAAGTTTAAACGTTGAGCACAAGCAGGAGAGATAAAAGAATGGGTAGAACCGGTATCTAATAAGGTATACACTTCGCAAGAGTTTATGATTAACTTACCCGTGATCACCTCATTTGGGTTTCTCGCATTTTGGCCAGTCACGACAAACGCTCTCCCTTGAACCACCGACTTTGTTTTGTCTGTAGTCGCCATTGGTGTCGCCGTCCCAACTGGACTTGACTTCACTACCAAACAAAACCGAGCTATATGACCGTCTTTTCCACAACTGAAACACACTTTGGAAGGCTGTGAACAGTTTGGACTTATGTGTCCTCCTCTCGCATCTATAAGATCTAACTCGGCGGTCGTTCTCCTCCCTAGAAGAATTTGTTGTTGGTGCCGGTGTCCGCCGATGTCTTCCGTCATTGTTGAATCTCTCTTTTGAAATTTCCACTGACTCACCTCTCCTATTATCATGGCCACGATTACCACCCGAGTGGTTACCGCTTTTGTCTCAGATTCTTTCCTCCCCATTGGTTATCATCGCCCGATGATCAATGCCACCAGATGACCTCGATTGTGGTCCCTCGGTTATGCATACTCATTATCTCGCTCTAATAATTGAGCCCTGTTGACAACATCTAAATATAAAGAAAATTTATGAGAGATAAGATATTTTCGAATCTCAGATTTTAGACCTCTCAGAAACATCCTCGTCATTCATTCCTCATTCTCAACCAAATAAGGTGCAAACCTGGATAACTCTGCAAACTTCGCCTCATACTGGGACACCGTCTTGTTGTTTTGTTCCAGTCTGATAAACTCCACCTCCTTCATTTGACGAATACTTTCAGGAAAGTACTTGTCATTAGACATTTTCTTAAACGTTTCCCAAGACATGTTGAGTGCGGTAGGCTGGGTACGCTTCACATATTCCCACCAGTAATCTGCTTCACCGCGGAACATAAAGGTGGCGAATGGAACCTTCTGTTCCTTCGTGTATCCCAAGACATCGAATATCTTGGTAATTTGTTTGACCCACGCTTCCGCCTTTAATCGGATCCGCTTTTTTCATAAATTTTGGTGGTCCCAACTCCTTGAATCGCTTGGGTTGTGACAAGTCAGCGCATCGCTATCATTTCCACCCATATTTTGTGCACGAGTCTCCTCATCTCGATTTTGCATGAATTGCAAAAAGCTTCTAAACATCCCATCATTCATCATTTGTTCTTAGAGAAGTGTTGTTTATAAGAGGAATATTGCCTTCCTATTGCACATTCCCTCAGGTGGTGATTAAAGGTGTCTCCACTGGCCCGATTCACTTCATTGTTAATATTTGCAATTGCCATTCTCAACTCATCGCCATAAAACAAGGGTTAATTAAGATGTCACATATTATCCCTATACTCGACCAACCAAATAAATACCAAATAAACTTAGTCAAAGTCATACTAGCGAAGAAATTCCTCTCTCCCATCCTAGTTCTTGTCTCACATCTCACCAGGGATCATATCCCTAAGCTCGATATTAAATTGTGACGCCCCAAAATAGGTATACATCACCCATTACGAAAGTCGCCAAATACATGGTACAGAAACAAATACAACTTCAGTAATACAATTCTCGTGCAAAATACGACAACACATATACTGTGAGTTTGAATACAAATATTTTTTAATAGACAGTATACAAACTCAAAAGGAGTCCTTATTATAATTATTGATACACTATTTTACAAAATAGTGAGGACTACTAAAACAACTATTTTGAATCATCACTCCATACCTCGGCTAGTTCCTGCTAAATTCTCTCCTCCTGAGAAGAACAATGGAACAAAAAAGAAAAGGGTGAGTTCAACTAGCCCAGTAAAGAATATTATGACTAAGATAATATACAACAAATTATCATTAGTCTTCAAAATGGAAAAATCTGATAAAATATAATAGACAACAAGTTTTAGATCAACAAATCGCAATGTGAAACAACAATCCATTAGAAGAGTCAAGTAGAGAAAGAATTCTACTATCTTCTAAGATTTAAAAGTCCATCATCAATATTTTATCCTCGTAACATCAATCAATATACATCTTGAATCAAATATTCATCTTTGCACTATGTGCCAAAGATATTCATTCAGTATCACCAGTTGGTCATGTTCATCTCAACACTTATTCATCTTTGCACTACGAGCCAAAGATATTCATTAGGTAATCATTCATCTTTGCACTATGTGCCAAAGATATTCATTAGGTAATCATTCATCTTTGCACACTACATGCCAAAGATATTAAGTAATATCATTATTTAGGACCGAGGATGATGAAAATATCTTAAAGAAAACGAATCCAAATGAGACAAAAGGACAAATATTAGTGGATTCTTATTACATTTTATCCAAGTTCAATAATACTCCAAAATAACCAATTGTGAAGCGTAATTCAAAAATAAAGATCAAAACATGGATACAATCAAAGATAGTAACCATAATAGACATCTTGGACAAAAAGGAGAAAATTTCATTTTTCATTGAATAAGGTCGATTCGTGAATATTGTTGTATACGTGAATAGTCGTATATACGTGAATAGTAACCCCGACACAAAAAGGTAGAAATTCCACAATAAAATCCATACCAATATTTCTAAGATAATGATATGAAAGAATAACATCATTAGAAGAAAATAACATCCCTTACCTCAAAATATCAAGATTTCGATCGGAATATCAGATAAGGTCAAGGAAACTTGCAGACCGATGAATAACAACTCACAAAGTATCTAAATACTCACAAAATACGCTCGATAATATAGAGAGAAAGAGAGAAAATTTGTTTTCGGTGTGATTTTCAATTCTAACTAAGCACCCTATTTATAGAAATGCTTAGAATGCCATAAATGTAACTAACCTCGCCACCGATGGATTTACTCGCTACTATTCAAGCCCACCACTTTTGAAAATAAATTACATCACATTTCATTACTCACCAACCAAAAGTGGGGCCCACTATATTTTAATAAAAATATTTTATTTTCCAAAACTTCAACAATTCATAATAAATAGCCCTTTTATTAGAAAAATTCGAATCTCATGTGCTTTCCATGGAAAATTTAATTCTACAACTTTGTAAGTTTAAGTTTTTCAAATTCCAAACGAAAAAAATGACCAAAATCCATATATGGACGATTTTCAAAACCTCCATTCCGATAAAAGACTGATAAAACACCTCAGCATTAATTCCTTCATTTATAACCACATAAAATAAATATATCCATCATTTATATCCACATAAAATAAATATTTCCTTATCATATAAATCAATAACTAATTATTCACAAATAATATTACGTAATCATAATTATGACAATCGTGTCGCTCCTGTGAAAGAGATGGGGCTTTCCGATAAGGATTTCTCCTTATTGGCAAAATTAGGTGACCAAACCTCTTTCTGATGTAACTTCCTTAGACATTGCCAATAATGCTATCTAATAATATTATTCAAATAATATGAATTATTGATCTGATAATGGAGATAATGAGCAGTGACAATTATTGAAACAACAATAATATAAAATATCAACGCTGCAGTTATTGAACCAATAAAATAAAATATTGAATAGTAATTACTGTAAAAATTATTGAGTAGTGACTTCTTACGTAAGAATCAATAATTTCAAAAATACTATGCAATACCGTGTGCTACTGTGCAACCACGCGTATTACTGTATTTTAACCACCGGGTATTCCAACAGTGTTAACGGTAATCATTACGCCGTTATTTATAAAAACTCAAACTTGTCATTTTCTTCATCCGATAGTTATCCGTTATGGGGCCCACAAATAGCTGCGCCGTCGTACGAATATTCCCCGACAGAAAGAATATTCCACGACCAAACGAATATTCTCCGACAAAATGAATACTTTATAACCACTTGCTTATTTTGCAAAATTTGCACATTTCACCCATAACCAAAGTATTATATCAAATTAACACTTTATTATTCAAAATAATAAATAGAGAAAATTTTATTTTATTCATTAAAAAGTTGGGGTCTTACACCACAGCTGCTGCACTTTTCTATTAAAATAATACTAAAATCAATTTAATCGTTTAATACATTTTTTTGACCATTTTACCCTCCGTAGCCAAACATTTCGATACTAATATCGATACTTACTAATTCGACGTTCCGGACGTCATGGGACTATCTGTTTCGTCAAAATCATCCTTGAAATTCGTGGTTGGCTTTTTCCTCGAAAAAGTTAACCGGTTGACTTTGACCAAAAAGTCAACCATGACACTTTTTCGTGATTATAGTCTATCCTGACTAATTTCGACGTTCTGGATTCGACTACGTAGTCCGCGTCTCTAAATTCCGTTCCGAACTCCAGCTCATGATTTAATAACATCCCACATAATAAATAAAATAATTCCCTACTTAATCACTTTAAATAGTTAAATAAAACTAAACCAACCATTTAAATACATCTCATCACATATCTTCAAATAACACATATATGTACAACACATATACATCTAATAAATGAAATCAACCAAAAGTTTCATAATTCTTAAATTACATAGAAAATCTCGGATATTACAATAGTACCTTCATCTTTACCTCCATTTTTAATTTAGTACTGCAAGTATTATCAATCTTTCACCACCTCCCCTAATAGTACTGCATGTGAACCAATAGTTACATATACGTGAACCAACAGTAATTTGCATGTGAACCAATAGTAATTAATTACTCATTTATCCGATTAATTTCCTGTTTGGTCAATAATAACAAAACCAACAAATCACACAATTACCTCCTTTGAGGGTAATTGGGTCATGAAAGAGTTAAAGAAAACTAAATGCACAAACATCTTTAATCAAAACTAACTTATTCATCATTAATATTATAACTCACAATATTTAACAACCAGATCATTCCCAGGAAAGAGGGGACTTTTCGATAATGATTTCTCCCTATTGGCGCGCAATTAGGTGACCAAGCCTCTTTCATCGACATAACTTTCTAGACATCATCAATAATGCAAATAATAATATGAATAACTTTGGCATCTCAATTATTGATTTAATAATATAAAATATTGTGCAGATGATATTGTGACAATAATTGAATCAATAATATGAGAGATATTATGTAGCAATAATTGAGTATAACTGAGTGACTTCTCAAGTAAACATCAATAATCAATACTGTGTGCTACTATGCAACCACGCGTATTACTGTACTTTTACCACCAGGTATTTCAACAGTTTAACGGTAAAACTTTCGCCGTACAGTTTGAGAGTTATGGATTTTACGGCTAAGGGCACAATTTGAAAAGATACCCGTATAACTCTCTGTGTATAAGTCCAAAAATTACGAAATGTTTACTAGAAGTACATGTATATAACAGGAGTGAACCCTAAAAATCTCAGAAATTTTGGAGCTAATCTCGATTTATGAAAAATCTGAGAATATTTGGCTATTATGGACTATTTAAAAATAGTAGATGGATTTAAAAAATTACGAGAAAAATATATGTTTAGTGTGGGATTATATTCTACAAAATCCCAGAAAAGAAATAGTTTTGAGACTGATTTGGTATTTTTCATATAAATGATGTTATATGGATAAATGAATTTAATTATATATGTGATATCATAATTATGGAAAATGAGATTTTCCGACTTGAGACCTTTAAGCATATTTTATGCAGATTTTTGATAGAGGTTTTGGTCTGAAAAATGTCATAAATTTATGTTTCCTGGTTTCTTTTATTTAACCACGTGGCCTATACGTAGCAACATGTTATGTAATTGAATTGTATTTTAATACGTGTGAGTTTTATCGTTTTATTAAAATAAAAGGGAACCATTACACTTCAAAGTGGTGTTCGAGAACCAAATTGCTTAACATGACACATGTGAATAGGTTACGTGAAGGGCTAGTAGATAGCAGTAACTGTAGAAGACGTATCAGGCAAGTTTCCTAACTATATTCACTTTATTATAGTGAATGTAAGTTCCCTTAACTTGTACAAATTATCATTGTGTACAAGTCTCTTATATTGTAAGTTAGAACTTGTACAAACTTATATATAGTGCAAGTTCTATTGTACAAACTTATATATATAACTTGTGTATGCTTTAAAATTCTTAATTATTTATGAACTACTTTCAAGAATGCGATATGGCCATTTGTTTCGGTTAGATATTATAGATGCGAAATGTTGTATTATTTAAACTATTTCAAATTCATTGTAGCTATTCAAGTCTACCAATCCAAATTGCTTTGGTGCGGCCTCTCATGAAACTAAGATGAACAACCTGGATAATCGGGTAAATCGATGTGAGCATATAGTCCCATTTACGCTTATGCGCTTAAACTTTATACTTGTGCAAAATGTGTAGGTACGATAGTCGATCACCTAGAGTACTTGCAGAGACTATTTACAATCTATTTGATTGTTAAACTGTCTGATGGTTTTCAATGAAACAAATTAATGTTCAGGGTATCTAACACCCCTTAGTATGCTATTGAGAATTCCAGAACTCTTATCTTGATATTCAGTTTATCTCTTGATATCTATTTCAACTGTTAAGAAATATTCATACTAATGCTTTTACTTCTAATGTATGTTCTCAAACTACTTTATAAACTTGCTGGGCAATTTGTGCTCATTCTTGCTTAAACCTTTCAGTTAAGGATGATAACGCTGAAGGCTCGGACAAGGACAATGGAAAGTCTAAGATGAAATGATGGGAGTTATTTATGTAATAAGTATATTTCCACATATGATGTAATGTAGCGATAAATGCTAAGTTTAAGTTTCAGTTTATTAAAGGTTGTAAAGACTTGGGACTTTATTTTGAATAAGTATGTAATAGTTAATATTATTATTATTATTATTATTATTATTGTTAGAGTTACTTAGATAGATGATGGTGTGTGTTGTATAGTGAACTCCATGTCCTGTAATCGATGTTACACGGATTTGGGGGCGTCTCATGTTGGTATCAAAGCAATAGGTTATAAACCTTAGGTGGGGAACCTTAGACTATAACCTTAGGGAAGTTAGTGGAGAAAATAAGGAGATGAACTCATGTAGAGTTCTAGGTGTTGTGTCAAATCTATTTTTTTTTCTCTAAAAACAAAAACATCTATTTTAAAATACTAACAGAGTTATTTTTATGCGGGTTTGAAGGATGTCGGAGAAGAGGAGGTTAGAGATATCCACATTGTGAATGAAAGTTGGTGACAAATTGCATTCGAGCCTATAGTGTGTGGCGGCAATGACCTGCACAAGAGCAAGATCTCAAGAGGAGAGGAGCCCGAGGAGGACTGGAAGAAGCACCCGAGGATACTTTGTTGGATGAGTTGATGGATAGGATTACTTGAGTTGGATGACAAGGTCCATGAGTTGGAGGAGTCAGATGTGGGGAGTGAAAGAAGTCGCAAAGATTACTTGAGGCATTGGTGCACCACCCGATAATTAGGAACGGGATCCGGCCGACAAGTCGGGCATCGCACTGTAAGGCGGATTGGCTGGAGGATGAGAAAGAAGCTATTAGGACCCATTTGGGGCTTACCATTAATGGCTTAGAGTCGAGGATTCAGAGTCTCCAAACTGACAAGAAAATTATTACTAAATTCTGGGGAGATGAGAGGAGAGACCGTGTTCGGGCCGAGAAGCTAACTGGCGAGTTAGAAGAAGAGGTGAGAGATAAGAAGGTTAATATAGACAAGATGAAGTACGCATTTAAGTCAGCACATGGAAGGTTCCAGCATAGGGTGCATCACTTTCCAAGTGAGGAGCACCAGTCTAGACGTGTTATAAGCCGAGGGCTGGTACTGGAGATAGGGGATGAGGAGCATGAAGACGCCATTAGGCGAGGCTTTTAGTTTATTATGATGAACTTTTACTACTAGTGTATAGAACGCTTATCTATGAATAAAAAGCTTGGTTTCGATTTTTACCAAGTATGTTGGTTTAAAGTGATGTAAATGGCTTAATGCCATAAGACGATGAAATACCTTGAGTGTTATGTTTATAAATAAATATGATTTTATTTATTTATGTGATGTTATGATTAAGTTCCCTTCTTATGAATGATATATTATGTAGAATAAGTTATAAGATATTAACATTAAGTTCATTTTAAAATGGATAGATGGCTAGAGGAAAACGCTTAAGCAAACACCCGAGGGGTCAAAGCAGTAATGTCGAGGATCCACCAAACCCTATGCGTTAGTTTGTAGACATGTTAGTGGAGGCACTTTAATCGAACCTCAATGCCAATAACCTCCAAAGGGCCCAAGTGGCACACTTTAAGGACATCAAGAGCGATGATCCCCCGAAGTTCAAAGGAACGATCGATCCCATCAAGCTCAAACTGGGTCTAGGAAATTGAAAAGGCGTTCGTTATCGCCTTCGAGTAGGTGATGATCAGAAAACAATCTTCACCACTTACATGCTGAAGGGTGAAGTTAACTTCTGGTGGGAGGCAAACCAGACCAGGGCTGGAGAAGGTGTGATACTTTGGGAAGGGTTTAAGAAAATCTTTTTTGAGAACTATTTTCTGGTTAGTATGCAGAGTCGCATGGAGATGTGATTCCTGGAGCTGAAGCAAGAAGACATGACGGAACCTCAATATGCCACAAAATTCAATGAGCTGGCGAGGTTCGCGTCTCACCAGGTCGACACTGAGGAGAGAAAAACAAGGAGGTTTGAGCAGGGTCTCAAACCATGGCTATATAGCAGACTCTCGGTGTTATAGATTTAATAAGCTTTATGACTTTCCGGAGAAAGCTATAATCACGAGGGCTAAAGTGAGGCCTCGATGAAATTTAACAAGGAGAAAAGAAAAGAATGAAGGAGGGAATCGTGGGGAAGGTAGCAGAGTGGTGCAAACAAGAGAAGTGGAATAATAACAACAAGAGAGCAACAATAATTTAAATTCGAGAAACTCGGGGAAAACCAGAGAAGCAAAGAAGAGAACCGAGGTGTGCAAGAAGTGTGAGAGGATTCATTCTGGGGCATGTCTAAAAGGGAAGAATGTTTGTTTTAACTACGGGCATGAGGGGCACATCTCTCCCAATCGCTCTCGCACTAAAGAGAAATGAATGCTTCAACTGTGGAGCATTGATCATCGTGCAAATGAATTGCCCAAAAAAAGAACACAACAGGAGGAAA
The DNA here is from genome assembly GCA_020205615.1 of Panax quinquefolius. Classification (NCBI taxonomy): domain Eukaryota; kingdom Viridiplantae; phylum Streptophyta; class Magnoliopsida; order Apiales; family Araliaceae; genus Panax; species Panax quinquefolius. The sequence goes on from JAINUW010000635.1 coordinate 108,100, forward strand.
TGGAGTAATTGGGACCAAGCGGTGGGAATCTCATGATTAATGGACCACCAACTCGTAATCGATCAACAATAAGGACTTTAAATACGACGGTTAGGGATGCTACGCATCCAGGATGTGGTTTCAGGTATCATTCGATCAATGATATATATGTTTACATATTATTTGATTCGGGTGCTACTTGTTCCTTCATATCGCATGAATTCTCCCAACGATTAAACTTACCCCATGAAGAATTAGAATATCCTATGAACATAGAAGTTGCTAATAAGGAAATAATTTATGTTAGCCATGTCTATAGAAATTGTGTTGTAGACATCAGGGTATATAAGTTACCTGTGGATTTAATTCCAATTCAATTAGGAGAATTTGATGTAATTCTAGGAATGGATTGGTTATTTAACCATGGAGCGATGATAAATTGCCAAAAGAAGTGTATAAACCTTAGGACTCGGATCACCAAATGTAGTGTTCTATGGAAGTAGGTCGTCGAGACACTCAAGTTGTTCGGACGATGATGCAAGCGAGGAAGTTACTAAGAAAGGGATGTGTAGGATATTTGGCCCATATCATCGAT
>JAINUW010000166.1:0-87927 GCA_020205615.1 Panax quinquefolius
TTTAAAGAAATAAGATCGACAGTAACATGCTGCTACCGATTTGAATCAAACAAGACTTATAAATAAATGGATGCAATGAAGGTTTCTCCCAACTGAGTTTCAACCGATAAGTCAAAGTCTAATTTCTCCTGAGTCAAATTTAAACGTTGAGTGCAAGTAGAGAAATAAAGAATGGGTAGAACCCAGATCAAATAAGGTATAGACTTCGTTAGAGTTTATGATAACCTACCCGTGATGACCTCGCTCGAGTTCCTCGCTTCGGGAGGTTACGGATACAAACGCCTCCCTTGAACTAATGGCTGACTTTTTCGGGGACTACCTTTGGTGCCTCCATCCCAAATTGGACTTGTCTTTGGTGCACGCATAAAATCGGGCTAGGTGACCTTCTTCCACAATTATAACACGCTTGATCGCATTGTTAGCATTGATCGATATATCCTCACCTCCGCATTTGAAGCATATGATAGGTGGGCGTTCTCCTTCCTTAACAACTGTGTCAGGCCGACGTCTTTCCATCATTGTTGAATATCCTTTTCTTGAAATGTCCATTTTACCGTTTCGCCATGATTACCACCGAAGTGGTTACCATTTTCGCATGTTGATTCCTCCACGCTTGTTGTCACCGCTTCATGATTGCTACCTTTGGTATTATCATTTTGCCAGATGCTTTCTCTTTGTTGAGTTGACTCGTTATCGCGCTCCAATAACTGAGCCCTATTAATAATATCTGAATACAAACACAGTTTATGAGAAATTAGATATTGACATATCTCGGGTTTCAAACCTCTTAGAAACATCCGCGTCATTCTCTCCTCATTGTCAACCAAGTGAGACGCAAACCGGACAACTCAGCAAACTTAGCTTCAGATCGCGACACGGCCATATTGTTCTCGCTCCAACTTGATGAACTCTACCTCTTTCATGTGATTTAATACTTTCGGAAAGTACTTGTCGTTGAATAGTTCTTGGAACTTCTCCCAAGACATCTTCAAAGGCAAAGAAGTTGAGTACGCTTTACCGATTCCCACCAAAGAATCGCCTCTCCTCGTAACATAAAGGTGGCAAATGGAACCTTTTGCTCCTTGGAGCATCCCAAAACATCAAATATCTTGGTGATCTGTTTTATCCACGCTTCCGCTTTTAGTGGTTTTGGCTCTCCAATAAACTCTAGTGGTCCTAGCTCCTTGAACTGTTTAGCGGTGACCATTCGAGAGTTTCCAATGTTTCCACCTACATTTTGGACAAGAGCCACTCTCGCCTGATGTTGCATGAATTGCATAAAGCCTCTGAACATTCCATTATTCATCATTTGGTCAGTGTTGTTGTTTGCACGAGGATTATTGCCTTTCTGATGCACATTATCCTGATTATTGATCTGTGGAGACTCAACGGTTTCCAGTGCTCCATTGCTATTCTCAACATTCCCGGATGTCATTTTCAAATCGCCACAAAACAAGGGTTAATTGACATGTCACATATTATCCCTATACCGAACCCACCAAATAAATACCAAATAAACTTAGGTAGGTCATACTAGCGAAAGGAATTCTCCGCTCTCCCTCCCAGTTCTTGTCTCACATCTCACTGTGGATCATATCTCTAAGCTTTGATATTAATCGTGACGCCCCAAAATAGGTATACATCACCCATCTTGGGTCGCCAAATACATGGTACAAAATTCAAATACAACTTAATTATACAATGTACCGTAAAATACTTAACAAAATATAATCTAAGAGTTTTTAATTAGAATATTGTCATCTAGACAATATAAAAACTCAATGGAGTCCTCATTACATTTATTGTCACACTATTTAATGTAATAGTGAGGACTACTAATGCTATCATCTCGACCGCTACCCTTTCCCCGACTAGTCCTTGCCACGCTCTCATTTCTCAAGAGAATAAAGAAAGAAAGGGTTAGCTCAACTAGCCCAAAGAAGAAATATTATGACTAAGATAATGCGTAATAATTTATCGTTAGCCTTTAATGTTGTTAAACCGATAAAATATAACAAACATCAAGTTCGATCGCAGCGGAACAAGCAATCCATTAGAAGAGTCAAGTAGAAAATAAAATCTACTATTTTCTATGATTTAAAAGGTTTTTCATCACTTTTATCGCTGAGACTTAGCTTAATAAATAAACCACATCATCCCTTCACTACGGCCAATGATATTCATTAGTATCACGACCACAAATTATCCAAGCATTACGGGCCAAGGATATTCGTGTATTCATCAATGGTCATGATCATGCCAACAATTGTCCATCAACGCACTACGTGCCAATGAGGTCTGTTACCATATCATTTGTAATATTACGGTCATGATTATACCGAATGATCCCTGGTCATAATCATACCAAGTCCATCTATGCACCATGTGCCATGTAGATGACTTTCAACAGAATATAAACATGAGGATGATGACAATGATATAGGAATTCAATAAAACAAGTTGAAGAATTAATTTAACCAGGAACCGATAACGTCCAAATTGTCAACATGATACTGCTTTACCGAGTAAAATTCAAGAATGCTCAGAAGAATATTTCCATGAAAAGATACTGGATGAAGCGTAAATATCAAGGATATTCCACTAATTTCATAGAGTATAAAGCCAAAACTTTAACCAACTAAGTATAATAAAGAATGGAATAACAAAAGAATTCACTAGGCATGCGATAGATCAGATATAATTTGCTTATTCCAATGTAATAATAAATAATGGAACCAGGTCATGCGTAAACGAACATACAGGATATTCCAACTAAATAATAAAGAATGGAATAACAGAAGAATTCACCATGCATGTGATAGACCGCACAGATAGGTTATTCCAACATAATAATAAATAATGGAACGGTGTCATGCGTAATACTGCATGTATATGATGTTCCAATGTAATAATAAAACATGGAATAACAGTATGAATTTCACCATGATTATGATATCAGATGTAGAAAAAGTTATTCCAATGTAATAATAAATAACGGAACCAGTCATGCCGTGTAATCGATGCATGTGATATTCCAATGTAATAATAAGGATGGAATAACAATAGCTCTCTTCAAGAACACAAAAGAAACAATACCCCTTACCTTAGAAAAACTTGTTATCTGGGAATAGTGAGGTAGCAGACTTCTTCTTCTTTCTCTCTATAATTTTCTCTATAATAATTGCTTCTAAAGCTTTTGTGAATTGGTGAGAAATGAAGGAAGAATGAGCTTCTATTTATAGGAAAATATAGTTTCGATAATCGCACGCTTTGGGGCTCAAATATTACAAAGATAATACCTTCCTCTTTTTCTTCGTTTTTAATTTAGTCCTGCAAGTATTAAAAAACTTGCAGCACCTCCCCTAATAGTAAATAATGTGAATTAATAGTTTATTCATGTGACTTAATAGTATAATCATGTGAAAAAACTAATTACAGTATAGTACCTTCAACTATACCTCCATTTTTAACTTAGTCATTCAAGTATTATCAATCTTGCACCAACTCCCCTAATAGTACAAGAATATGATTCAATAGTACATACATGTGAACAAATAGTTATATAATCATGTGAATTAGTAGCAATTAATTGCTCATTTAGCCGATAAATTACCCGATTTATCAATATAACCCCTAGACATCAATTATCATCGGAATAGATGTCGATTTCCACTAACACTAATAATCCCAACACAATGGAACTATCAAATTCGTCTTTAATCAACACAACTTATTCATCATTAATATTATAACTCACAATATTTAACAACCGGGTCGTTCCCAGGAAAGAGGGGGCTTTCCGATAAGGATTTCTCCTTATTGGCGCAAGCAATTAGTGACCAAACCTCTCCTCGATGTAACTTCTAGACATTGTCAATATTGCAAATAATAATATGAATAACTTTGTCGTCTCAATTATTGATTTAATAATAATAAATATAATACAAATGATATCGTGACAATAATTGAATCAATAATATGAGAGATATGATGCAAAGAATTATCAGTAGCAATAATTGAGTATAACCGAGTGACTTTCACGTAAGCATCAATAATCAATACCGTAGCTACTACGCAACTACGCCAGATTAATGTACTTTTACTACCGGTAGTTCAACAGCTTTTAATGGTAACACTTTCACCGTTATTTTTATAAAAGATAATTACGTGCTTTTCTAACTACGACAATACTTCCGTTGTGGGGTCAACCAATGATTGTGCTATCGTATGAATATTTCCTGTTAAAATGAATATTCCCCGACCAATCGAATTTTATATAACCACTTGCTTACTTTGCAAAATTTGTAAATATTACCCACAACTATAACATTATATCAAATCCACACCATAATATTCAAAAATATATTTCGGGAAAATTATTCTTTATTCCTAAAAGTTGGGGTCTTACAAAATTAGACATGCCCAAACACTATAATACATATATGATCACTATTTAACCCTTCTAGCATGATTTTAACATGTTAAAACACATAATTTGCAGAATCAACACATGTAATTTACTGTTCTTGGTGTTTTTGAAAGTTTTGAATACAGAACATGAAAATCAACACTATGGATTCGTTATAACACCGAATCCATTCATTTGAAGTTTGGTCTCTTCGTTTTAATATACATAATTATATATGTGTATAAAATTTATGACACAATATATGTTCGACGATTAAATTTATAGTAAGGGCCATATGGCCATATTTCTATACTTTGTAATTTTCATAAACAATAATATACGCTATATATTTTATATAAACTGATGTTATGGTTCATACAACATAGTAAAAACATACCACGTTAATCATATTAACACATATATGTGTAAATTTATAATACAACTTATGATTATCGTGTTAAATTTGTGTAAGGCCATACGGCCATATTTCATACTCTATAATTTTGAAGCAACAATATAATATATATTTTATGAAATCGATGATATGGAAATCTACAATATATAGTAAAAACATGCTATGCTAATATATTATCACATATATATCCACATAATCAATACAATTTCCAATTACAGAGATTTTAACCGAACTTGAAAGCCATTTTCATGAAAACTTTTAAATGACGTGAATAAAACAAACTGGGTTAAAGAGATTACCCAAAGTGTAGATGAGTAGAGATGAAACCCATATCAATTAATTCTTCAATCACACAACTCATAAATTCCCTCAACAATTTCTCAATCTCTCTCTGTGATTTGCTTTGCCAGACTTAGAAAATAAAAGACTTAATCAAAATAAAAGAAGACGTATTAATTTTATTAAAGAACTGAGCGCAGAGTGGTGGTCTGTTAACCCATCATGGGTTAACTGCTACTAACTTCCCTTAGGGCCTCGTTTGACTGGAAATAATTGACTCCAAAACCTTTTAATTTAATGATTCTCTTATACTATAGTTTAAAACATGTCACACCCAAATTACACAATAAAATGAAATATCTTATTTACTTTAATTTAAATAAACTATGATAATTTCTCATTAATTCCCATAGTCATAATATTAAATTTCTCATTTATTAAATATGTCAAATTATTTAATATCTAATTAATTATTAAATTAATTAAAATAATATTATGCTTATTAAATATTTCATTTAATTCAATAAGCTCACATAAATACATAATATGAGTAATAAAATTCTCCACATTAATTTAATAATTATAACACATATAATTAAATTAATTTACCATAATTGCATCAATTAATTATTAAATCTAATAATTAAATCATCGAAAAATATTTATTTAATTTAATAAATATTAAAATTAAATTACAAAATCTCGCTTGTCACATCTTTCCCCTTAAAAAGGATTCTGTCCCCCGTAATCACGACTCAATAAATTTGACCTGCTACATTCTCCCCCTTACAAAGATTTTGTCCCCTTAATCGCCATACATAATTTAAGTAAATAAATGAGGGTAATTCTTCATCATATTCTCTTCGAATTCCCACGTAGCTTCTTCAGCGTTGTGGTTTCTCCAAATTACCTTAACAGAAGGTATTATTTTATTTATGAGAACTTGTTCTTTTCTGTCGACAATTTGAATAGGAATTTTTTCTTAAGATAAGTCTTTTTCAAAATGTAGGGGTTCGTATTCAATTACATGCTTGTAATCGGGTTTGTAGGGTCGTAATATAGAAATATGGAAGACGTTGTGGACATTCTTGAGTGCTGGAGGTAAGGCTACCTCATGCGTAACTTCTCCGATCCTTCGCAGTACTTCAAAGGGACCAATAAATCTTGGGCTTAATTTTCCTTTCTTTCCGAACCTGATCTTCTCCTTCTAAGGAGAGACCTTCAAGAACACATAACTACCCGATTCAAACTCAACATTTTTACGATGTGGATCGGCGTATTTCTTTTGTCTATCTTGAATCGCTACCAATTTATTCGGATCACTTTGACTATTTTCATTCGTCTCATTGTACTAATTTCGGGCCTAGTAATTGTCTCTCGCCAACTTCATCCCAAGTATAGCTGAGTTCTCGCACTTTTCGCCAGATAACGCTTCATAAGGTATATGCCAATACTAACGTGGTAATCTGTTGTTGTAGCCGAACTCTATGAGCAGTAGTGATCATCCCAATTTCCTTTAAAGTCCATCACATGTGCTCTTAGCATATCTTCTAATGTCTCGAATCGTTTCTTTCGCTCTCATCCATCCGTTCGAGGGTGATATGTTGTACTCATTCGCAATCATGCACCCACGCATTCTTGTAGACGTTTCCGTAAGTTCGATGTAAAGCGTGGATCTCTATCTTCAAAATAATTGACACCGTAACTCCATGGCTCAAAACAATCTCTTTCATATATAACCTTGCTAACCGATCTAAGTTGAAACTGATTTTGATCAAGGAAGTGTGTGGATTTCGTCACATTACCAACGATAACCCATATGCGACATAGCCCTTCCGAAGTTATCTAAGGCCAACCACTAAGTCCATTGTAATATGTTCCCATTTCCATTCTGGAATCTCTAAAGGTTGTAGTAACCCACTTACCGATGTTCGCTTTCACTTTTCGACATGTCGACACTTGGCAACACACTCGCAACATCTCATTTCAAATTTGGCCACCGTAAATGTTGTCAAGATCTTGGTACATCTTGGTACTACCAGGTGAATCGAATATCGAGAACTATGAGCCTCGCTCAAAATGTCTTCCTTAATCTATATTATGGCAAGGTACCCAAATTTTACTTTCAAATCTCAAAGATTCCTTCCTTATCCATCTTAAATCTTGTCTCGGTTCTTCTTGATATCTTCTTTTTCACCTTTTTACATTCTTCTTCATCTCAAGTCGAGCCTCCTTAACTTTATCTAGTAGGGTTGTACCAGATTGCATCTTAAATAGCTTTTCATCAATTTCTATAGGATACTTCACTTCTAATTCCATTTTCTCCATTTCTGTAATTAGCTCCTCCTGAGCAATCAACAACATCAATTTCTCCCTAACCCTTTCTACTTAAGGCGCTCTAAGAAACCACATTTGCCTTTACCCGGATGGTATAAAATCTCACAATCATAGTCCTTAATTAACTCCAACCATCTTCTTTTCGCACATATTCAAGTCCTTCTATGTAAAAATATATTTCAAACTCTTGTGGTCTCAGAGATATATTTCACACTTCTCCCCATAGAGATAGTGCCTCCAAATTTTTAAAGCAAAACCACCGCAACTAACTCCAAGTCGTGGGCCTGATATCCCTTCTCATAATCCTTCAATTGTCATGACGACACACGAATGACTCGCATTGCTTTTGCATAAGCACACACAACCAAGTCCTTTACGCGACACATCACTATAAAAACAACAAAATTTCTGATCATCCTAAGAGACAACACAGGTGATGTACTCAACCTCTTCTTCAATTCTTGAAAGCTTTCCTCACACTTCTCCGCTCAAACAAATTTCACAAACTTTTCGAGTCAAATTCGTTAATCTGAGTTGCGATCTTGGAAAAGTCTTGAATGAATCTTCTATAATATCCCCGCTAATCCAAGAAAACTTTCAGATTCGACGCCGCTTCTCGGCTGATCCCATTTTATCACGGCTCGACTTTTGGATGGATCTACCAAATTCCGCCTTTATCAATCACATGTCCAAGAAATTGTACCCACCGATCCAAAATTCGCATTTCAAAAACTGGCATACAACTTCTCCCTTCTTAAAGCTTCCAACGTTAACTTCAAATGCTCTTCATGTTCTTCCTTGGTTTTTGAATATACCAAAATGTCATCTATAAATACCACTACTTAATTTGTCCAAAACGGCTTGAACACTCCATTCATTAGGCCCATAAATGTCAGCAGAGCATTCGTTTAGACCAAATGACATTACCAAAAAATTCAGAGTGACTATATCGTGTTTCAACTGCCTTCTCAGACATCCTCCGCCTCACCTTCAATTGATGATAACCACCTCAAGTCTATCTTGAAAAGTATCTTGCTTCCCTTCAATTGATCAAACAGTCATCGATCCTCAGTAATGGATATCTATTCTTAATCGTGACCTTATTCGCTTCTTCTATAGTCAATGCAGAGTTACATCGTCTCCGCCCTTCTTCTTCACAAATAACATCGGCGCCCCATGGTGATACGCTTATTGAATGTACTTTTTGTCCAAGAATTTTGTAGTTGTACCATCAATTCTTTTATTTCTATCGGTGCCATTTAAGACGGTGCCTTCGATATTGGAGCCGCCTCGTGCCAAATCGATCACAAATTCAACCTCTCTATCCTGGCGTAAGTCCCGGCAAATCGTTCAGAAATACGTCTGCAAGTCCCCTCACTACTGGTATCTCCTCTATTTTTGGATTCTCTTTATGACTATCTACTATGTAAGCTAGATATCCTACGCAGCCTTGTCTTAACAACTTCCTGGCCTGCATCATCATCAGATAACTCGCTTGTGTAGGCGACTTGCTACCAAAAAACACCACCTTTGACGGAGTCATGAGGTTAATACGCTTCTTCTTGAAATCAATTACGACTCCGTGATTGAATAACTAGTCCATACCTAAAATAACGTCAAATTCTCCAAGTCGAATAGGGATAAGATCTACGTTTATGATATTACCCTTAATATCCACTCTACAGTTCTTATGTACGTACTTAACATGGATTATTTCTCTATTCGCAATTTCTATGTTCATGGGGTGTTCTAACTCATCCTTAGGCAATTCTAAGTTCTTAGCAAAGTCATCTGATATAAATGAACAAGTAGCACCTTAATCAAATAATACATAAGCATTAACTTTATTGATCGGAATGATCCCCGACACCACATCACGAGATCGCATAAAGATCCTCGTGACCGTCATGTTGAATGTCTTGGCGGCTGGTTTGGTCATTGGTTGCGGTTGGTCCTGATAGTTAAAGCACTTCCACCACAAGTTTCCCATGTTCCTCCCCGATCCCGCCCTCCAGATCCCTTCTTGGGACAGTCCCTTGCCAGATGATCCATTGAGCCGCAAGTGAAGCAGGCTCCCTTCTTTGGGTTAGGATAGTTAGGTGCTATGTGGCACTCCTGACCACAATTACAGCACACCCGCTTTCCCTTCATACAAACCCCAAGGTGAGTTTTCCCGTAGGTCGGGCACACTTCGATCCTCTTCTTTTGATCTCCTTTCTGATTTCTAGTTGACGAGTTGTCAGTCCACCTCCTTTTCTGATTGATACTTCCTCCCATGTTGCTGCCAATGGCTTTGTTATTTCCCTCATTTTCACTCTTTTTCTTCTTCTTCTTCTTCTTCTTCTTCTTCTTCTTCTTCTTCTTCTTCTTCCGATCCCGATTGTATTTGGTCATCGTGATCGCTTCCCACCTTCACGAGGATGGTTTTTCAAAGACTCAAAGAAAAGTGTTTAATAAACATTGATATTTTGCTATATACCTGTGGCTTCAATCCTTGTTCAAACCTTTTGATTTTCTCTCATCCGTGTACTTGATACATGAAGTAACCTAGCCAACTCATTGAATTTTGCCGCATAATCTGTATGACATACATATTCCTCGCTTCAACTCTAGAAATCGGACCTCCATTTGGTTCTCATGAGCTAGTCAAAAATACATCTCAAAAACATCTCCTCGAACCTCTCCTGTAATCACACCTTCACCTCCCTGGACCTTTATTTGCTTGCCACCAATAATCGGCTTCGGATTTTAGCATGAACGTCACAGAAGCGGTTTTTCGGTCTCTCGACTGGGCGACGTCAAAAACTTTTTTCCATTTCCATAACCCACGCTTGAGCCTCGACGGTTCATGGAGCCTTTAAACTCTGGCGGTCTCACCACCTTGAAATCCTTAAACGTTGTGTTCGGTGGAGCTTGAGGTGGATTATTCATCACTCCAGCTAGTAAGTTCACCAACTATTGAACGGGGTCAACATTGGCATTGTCGTTGTTGTTATTCGTTAACCCTTCCTGGGCTAGTCGACGATTTGGTCATCTTCTCGGCGGCATGTTTCTGATAAAAAAATACATTTATTAGGTCTTTATTCAATTCTTTAAATATTTAAGGCTTAACTAAAACATTTAAACATAATCACTTAACACATTATCTCAATAAACCCTGATATATTTATTCAAATAGAAAGTTTTAACATTAAACGATAGCATCACTGCTATTTACATCAACTATCCTGAGATAAAGAATCTACATGATTTAAAACATTAAAATATTCCTTTGTTTATAAACACATCGGAATTTACATCTCACACGAGATAAGTTTTTCACATAATTAAACAAATCATATCATCGCTCGTCATTAAGGCACCGAATAGCCTTTGCTACGCTCCTCTTCCATGATGCGGGACATCGTCCAAACGATCTAGCATATATATGATGGTAGTCCTTCGAATCGGATTGGGTACCTCATAACTCGATCCTGGGCCTCATCCATCAGATTTTTAAGTGTAGAGTACGCCTCCCCAAGCTTAGCCTTCTTCGCAGACGACAATCCTCTTCGCAAGATCAAGACGACGTGATTCTCTTACCCACCCTCCCTCCGCTATGGTCGTCTTTTTCCGAGCTCTCTTTCAGTTCCTTCTTCAACTTTTCTATTTCTTCAGACTTCTCCTCGATTTGACCTTCTCGTGAACCAAATCCCACTCCACGCTCCCTAGACGTGTGAAGAGTCACAACCTCCCTATCCTTTCGCTTCGATGGTAATCATTGAATAATCACCCGCTTCGAACAGATCTCGAATAGTTGTCACGAACTCCACGTTATTACGGTCATATAACTCGTCAGACATCTCAACATCAATGGAGTTCGGTGGGAACTCCTCTTCTTCCTCTTCCTCTTCAGATCCTCCTCTCGGATCGGCCTCGTGCTCATGCTCCCGACCAACAACAAAGTGATCAATGGAGATGGCTCTCTGTATTAATCGCTTCCTCGATTGACATGAATGTCTGGGGCTCCTCCTCTATAGGTACTTGGGGTTCCTCCTCCCCAGCTCGACTAGTTCCTCCAACATCCGACTTCCTGACAACACAATTTCAAGTTTTAGTTACTAAGTCGTACTAGTGAGCACATAATTTTACACATAAGCACATAAAGTTTTTTATTATCTTCAATGAATTAAGAAATTCATTTCTTAGAACTCGATAAGAGTTTTCCATCACTGTATTCTTCCTATAAGGCTACTACGTAAGGTTGTTTCCCCACCTAAGGTTCATAACCTACCTCTTTGATACCAACCTGTGACACCCCCAAATCCGGGTGCTTCAATTTCCACATGATTTGGTATTCACTATTCAAACATCATATATCTATCTACCCATAATCAATGAAAGCATTAATAATTAGAAATAAATCCTCTCCTTAAGGAGTTACATCGAAAGAATACATAAATCCCAGGTCATAGTAACCTTAAATCTTAACTGCGGAAAACATAAATAATTAATCATCTTACACATCATTAACATAAGTATAAAACATAAATTAAATATCACATAAAACAACAAGTCTTCGTCACTTGTTAATCTTGTTTTTTCCTTTGCTAGTAGAAGGCTCGTCGTACCTTTCGTTCTTAACTGCAATGTTATTATTACGCAAGAGTGAGCATGATTGCCCACAAGTATTAAAATGAAATAACAATATATAATAACATGCGAGTGAAACAAAGACTTCTGAAATAAAATTCAACCTTTGAATCAAGAATGAATAACAAGAATTCAAAAGATTTTTAAGGGTCATAAGACCTTGAACTATGTTTTAGGTTATCAAGGGTTATACTTGAAACCTTTAAATACCATAAGACTATGGACTCTTCTACTACTCGTATTTAGGGGATCAAATTTTAGTACTATACTATGTACAATATCTTAACGCTAACGCATAAGTAATCCCTATACAGGGTTGTTCATCTCAATTTGACATTAGAGTCCGCACCAAAGGAAGTTTGGTTTGGATAAATCAATAAGAGTTCTGAAATTTAGAACGTTCATCAACTATGGACTAGTCGAATCAAATAAGGTTCACTAGTCTAATATTGTTCAATAATAAATGATATTTAAATTGAATAACAATCTCAAGAGGTATACAATAGAACAAGTATTGTATAACAGAATCATACTTTGTAAAGATAAATAATCTTCAATATAACAAATTTGAACTTGATTTAATAATAACGAGAATTTACTGATGTAATTTATAAACTTGAATAATGATAACAAGTAGGGTTAGAAAAGGATTTCGCATGTAGGCTAAACGATTACTATTTCCGTTCACCCACAAATCCTACACACATACCATATGTATTCATTTACATTCATTAGTTACATTTTCACTTAATTATTTAATATAAACTCCACTTTATTTAACAAATCATTACCCTTCTAATTTAATTACTTAATTAAATTAGAATATTTTCATTCTCTTACTATTATTACACTTTAATAAATTATTTCATAATAATTTTCATCGAATATTTATTTTATTCCATAAATATTTCAACTATAATATTTATTTTATTTGATGAATATTTTAATAATAATTTCCTCGAATATTTATTTTATTCCATAAATATCTCAATTAAAATATTTACTTTATTTTATAAATATTTTAATAATAATTTTCATCGAATATTTATTTTATTCCATAAATATCTCAAAAAAAATATTTAATTTATTTTATAAATATTTTAATAATAATTTTCATCGAATATTTATTTTTTTATTTTTATTTTTATTTTTTTGCTACTCGGTGGGTAATTTAGTTTGGTAACTTCATGTGTAAGCAAGTTATCTGCACTCAGATTCATAGTCATGAACATAACAAGGCCAAATTAGGCCAAAAATCTCTCACAAGTAAAATTATACGTTCAGTGAAGAACACAGAATATGGCCATAACTTCCAATTAGTTTATTTTTACATGAAATTAGACATGCCCAAACACTGTAATACATATATGATCACTACTTAACCCTTCTAGCATGATTTTAACATGTTAAAACACATAATTTGCAGAATCAACACATGTAATTTACTGTTCTTGGTGTTTTTAAAAGTTTTGAATACAGAACATGAAAATCAACACTATGGATTCGTTATAACACCAAATTCGTTCATTTGAAGTTTGGTCTCTTCATTTTAATATGCATAATTATATACAAGTATAAAATTTATGACACAATATATGTTTGACGTATTAAATTTGCGAGTAAGGGCCATATGGCCATATTTCTATACTCTATAATTTTGCAGCAACAATATACGCCATATATTTTATGAAACTGATGTTATGGTTCATACAACATAGTAAAAACATACTACGTTAATCATATTAACACATATATGTTTAAATTTATAATACAACTTATGATTATCGTGTTAAATTTGGTATATAAGGCCATATGGCCATATTTCATACTCTATAATTTTGAAGCAACAATATACGGCATATTTTATGAAACCGATGATATGGAAATCTACAATATATAGTAAAAACATGATATGCTAGCATATTATCACATATATATCCACATAATCAAACCAATTTCCAATTACAGAGATTTTAACCGAACTTGAAAGCCATTTTCATGAAAACTTTTAAATGACGTGAATAAAACAAACTGGGTTAAAGAGATTACCCAAAGCGTAGATGAGTAGAGATGAAACCCTTATCCATTAATTCTTCAATCACACAACTCACAAATTCCCTCAACAATTTCTCAATCTCTCTCTGTGATTTGCTTTGCCAGACTTAGAAAATAAAAGACTTAATCAAAATAAAAGAAGACGTATTAATTTTATAAAAGAACTGAGCGCAGAGTGGTGGTCAGTCAATGTGACGCACCCAAAATTAGGAATACATCACCCATTCTGAGTCGCCGGATACATGGTACAAAATTCAAGTACAACTTCATTTATATAAGCTGCTGAAATGTCAGATAGAAATATGACCACGAGTTAATCGTGAGTTTTAATACAAATGTATGTAACTCTCATGGTGCCTCGACCACAACCTTACAATGGTACTTTACATAAAAGTATAGTCAAAAACTGTTTTAGAAATTAAAATCTTTGGGAAGTGCTCAAGGAAACCTTCGTATATGGGAGGCCATGCGTCTATGTTAGAATAGTTATCATATGGCCACAGAATTATCCTTGGTTGATCCAATAGACCCCAAAGAAAAACGAGAAGATTACTATCATCTTCTTTCCAATGGTGAGTCTTCTCTTGACATATAACTATCTCCACTATTTCCAAGTGAATATTATATTTTAAATCAACTCCAAGATCATATAGGTAGTGCCCGTAGATATACTCAGCAAGTGGATGCGCACAACCCTATCTTATGATAACACGAGGTTATATGTCATTAGACATCTTGTATGATAGTGGCAAAACACCCTTCCAAAGTTGGGTTCACCTCACCCTATTTGATTCACCAAATATAACTACTAAATATTGTATAGAATACAACACACTCTTCTATACTTTTTAGGGAGAACCTCCATAGCTAGAGACCACTGTTCTATTCCCCTGTTATCCCCGCCAACCCTAAGAACACTCTATATAACAACACTCTTATTACTCGAAAGGAATTGTGAAGAAGGTAAAGGGTGAGCACAACTAGCCCAGTAAAGAATATCATGACTAAAGATAATTAAATTATCAATAGCTTTCATCAATATTAAATCAGAGATTTGGAACATATGGTAGATGATAAAACTTTTCAACCATAGTTAAAGCAGATCGAAAGCAATCCATTAGAAGAGTCAAATAGATTATAAGGTCAATTATCTTCCATGTTAAAAGTCCACCAATAGTGTTTTATCCTCGTAACATCAATTAACAATTCTCATCCATAATCATATGAATAACTCATAATCATAATTGTGATTCGAATTCCTTTTTCGCACCTGTGACTAAGATAATTTTCATCACATATCTTCACCGAAACATCAAAATCATGGTTATATTTAAATCATAATTCATGTCAGAATCATTAAATCATCTTTTGCACTACTACCAAAGATATTCATTATTATCACTTCCATGAATTAATATTTCATTGTTGAGACTCATTTCAATAAATAATCCACATCATCGAATCATCCCCTCGCACTACTGTGCCAATGATATTCTTTAGTATCACGACCACTTAATTATCCATGCGATGACGGGCCAAAGATAATCGTGTTTTCATCAATCTGGTCATGATCATGCCATAAAACAATTCATCTTTGCACCCTTGGTCAAGAGAATCCATAGCCATAATCATACCAAAACTCGTCCATCAATGCAATACGGGCCAATGAGGACTTTTTCATTAGTATCACAACCACAAATTATCCATGCACTACGGGCCAAAGATAATCGTGTTTTTATCAACGGTCCTGATCATGCTATAAAATAATTCCTCTTTGCACCCTTGGCCGAAGAGAATCCATAGCCATAATCATACCAAAAGTCGCCCATCAATGCACCACGGCCAATGAGGACTTTTTCCACATCATTTGTAACATTACGGCCATGATTATACCGAATAATCCTCGGTCATAATCATACCAAGTCCATCTATGTACTACGGCCAAAGATGACTTTCAACATAATATAAGCATGAGGATGATGACAATGATATAAGAATCAATCAAATGAGATAAATGATAAATATTAAACATTTATAATACAATTTATCCAAATTGTTCAATAATAACCAAATGTTATCAATCACTTAATAATCTCATAATCTAATATCATTAATATTATAACAATATTTTAATCATTTCTTAAACTTATAAACAATTTATTTCAATTGTTTACACTTAATCAAATAATGCATTTAATCATTCAAAAATGCCATACTCATAAGATTTCATCATCAATGATCAAATCCCTCATCAAAAATCTGCATATACCCTATATAGGATTCTCAAGCCATAAAATCATATTTTCCAATTTTATTATTACTTCATATAACATATTTAATTTATTTACTCATAACTAGTTCATTTTCACGAAAATTACCAAATCAGTCCCAAAAATATTTCTTTTCTGGGATTTAGCAGAATATAGTTCCATCTTGAACATATATTTTTCTAAGAATTTTTAAAATTCATTTACTATTTTTCATATTGCTAAAACTGCCAAATATTTAGACATTTATCATAAATTATACTTTTGTCCAACAATTCTGAAATTTACAGGGTATACTCCTGTTATATACATGTACTCCCAATAAACATTTCACCAATTTTGGAGTTAACCACAAGGAGTTATAGGGGTTTACTTTTAAAATAGTCTTTTCCCATAAAATCCATAACTCTTAATCTATACATCCAAAAATCGCCATTTTGGACACAATTTAGAAAACTCATCAAATTATCATTTCAAATTTTTTCGAGAATTTTTGAGGTCGAAAATTATGAATCGCCTCACAGCGAAACCCCTTTTAATAAAAATACTATTCGTATGAATACGAAGGATCATTTACCATGCATGTGGTAATCCACGAGACAAAGTTATTCCAATGTAATAATAACGAATGGAATAATGAATGATTCAACATGCGTGTGATAGATCGCATCCGGCAAAGTTATTCCCAATAGAATAATAAATAATGGAACTAGGTCCCAGGCGAACGCATGAGATAGGATATTAAGCGAGAATAATAAATAATGGAACCCAGTCAACAGAAACGCATGCATATGATATTCCACAAAATAATAAATAATGGAACCGGTCCCAGTAGAACGCACGATGGATATTCCAAATGTAATAATAAAGAACGGGATATTAGAAGAATTTCACCATGTATGCGTGACTTCGCATAAACAAAGTTATTCCAACATAATAATAAAGAATGTAAAAGCAGAAGAATTTCACCAAGTATAGGGGTGATTCACAGATACAAAGTTATTCCAATGAGAATAATAAATAATAATAATATCCTTTAGAGTACGACAATTATATCCCTACCTTAGAAAGAAGAGTCTTGGATATAGAAGTAGTGAAATAGCGAGAACACTTTTCTTCTTTCTCTCTATAGTTTTCTCTACAGAGTTTCAATTGAATTCGTAAGAAATAATGAAGGAATGAGCTTTTATTTATAGAAAATGGATCGCATAGTAACTAACTCATGAGCGGTCCAGATTGATTTACTTTAATCTCGACTCATCCATATTTAAAGCAAAATCTTTTAAATAAAATATAATATATTCTATTTATAATCTAATAAAATGAATAACTTTATAAAAGATTTTACTATGCAAACACTATGCATAATAAAATATAATATATTCTAATTATTGTCTAATAAAAGCAGATAACTTTATAAAAGTATTCATTTTATATAAAAAAGATTTTACTATGCAAAAACACTATCACGAGCACTATGCAACACTATGCATAATAAAATATAATATATTCTATTTATAGAATAACTTTATAAAAGTATTATGTTTTATTACATTAATAATACCAATAAAACAAAACTGAGTGACTTGTCACATAAGCATCAATAATCAATACCATGTATGCGACTATGCAACCAAGCGTAGACATCGCATTTCTTTTAACACCGGGTGTTTCAACAGTTAACGGTAAAACTTCCGCCGTTATTTTCATAAAAATATTTTGTCGTTTTCTCAATCCAACAATAATTCCGTTGTGGGGTCCACAAATGATTGTACCGTCGTACGGATATTCCCCGATAAAAAGAATATTTTCCGACACAACGAATATTTTATATCAACTTGCTTACTTTGAAAAAAAATTCACATATTACCCTTAACTTTAAACTTTTATCAATTTAATTATTTACCAAAATAGAAAAATTGAATTCTTTTATTTCATAAAATTCGGGGTCTCACAGTTAACCCATCATGGGTTAACTGCTACTAACTTCCCTTAGGGCCTTGTTTGGCTGGAAATAATAGACTCCAAAACCATTAAATTTAATGATTCTCTTATACTATAGTTTAAAACATATCACACCCAAATTACACAATAAAATCAAATATCTTATTTACTTTAATTTAAATAAACTATGATAATTTCTCATTAATTCCCATAGTCATAAAATTAAATTTCTCATTTATTAAATAGGACAAATTATTTAATATCTAATTAATTATTAAATTAATTAAAATAACATTATGCTTATTAAATATTTCATTTAATTCAATAAGCTCACATAAATACATAATATGAGTAATAAAATTCTCCACATTAATTTAATAACTATAACACATATAATTAAATTAATTTACCACAATTGCATCAACTAATTATTAAATCTAATTATTAAATCATCGAAAATATTTATTTACTTCAATAAATATTAAAATTAAATTATAAAATCTCGTTTGTCACATCTTCCCCCTCCCTTAAAAGGATTCTGTCCCCAGAATCACGACTCAATAAATTTGACCCGTTACATCTACCGCATATTCCACTCCTTCTGTGTGAGGATATATTTCAGACTCTTAGAGTCCGTGTATATCTCACACTTCTCCCCGTATAAATACTATCCTCAGATTTTTTTTAATTCAAAAACTACAACTGCCAATTCTGAAAGTAATATGCACACTAGCCAATCATGTTTGATGATAAAGCATATACTTTGTAACAATCTTATTCATTTATTAATAAAAAGTATTAATTTATTAAAGGCTTTTAATTATCTACATGATCTGTTTTTATAATATGTGATAAACCCATAGTTTTAAGCAATGCTTTTAGAATAATGATGATGATCATTCTAATGAGATCTAAATTCTTAGAAAGCTTAAAACTAAAATAGTTCCCAATCGTTGGATTACTAAATTGGGATTAGTGAATCCAGGATAGATTGGTACATACGCTTCTTGCTTCGTTGGATGAGGATGATTGATCTCATGATCATTTGTGTGGAGACACTAAAGCAAGTATGTAGGTGCTTATTAGAGAATAAGTTCAATTGAACGTGGCTCGCTAAGGAATACCTAATGGAGTTTTATTTGCTTTTGTCAATAGGAATTCTCAGTAGTGATAGTAGTACAAGTAATCCTTGGACTTGAGATCTTCATAGTATCTTGTGTATGATGAGTTATACTTTGACTTATTCCTTAAGACCCTTAGGGTATATCAAAGGGTATTCTTGGGTATAATAAGTTGTACATGGAGATAATGTATGATCAATAAAGAATCTACCACTTCTAATAAAGAAGAGAAATGTCCTATGTGATTCGATAAATGACAACCCAAAGAGTCCTTGGTTAAGGCGTAGAATGAAATTAGAAAGGAGTTTCTAATTTGCATTATTTGGAGTTGTGCATTTAAGAGTCGAAATACATATAATTAAATAAAATAAGACTTGATGAGAATTCCATGTCTTATATTTAATTGGGACATTGTATGGTGGAAGGATTGAATCAGACAGAACTATTTACTCAAAGGTTCTTTTATGATTAATGTTGAAATCTATATTATCCGGAAAGTCATTGATCGCTATGGAGGCTTATCCCTATCAGTATAATAAATATTATTTATTTAAATAAATTAATTGTTTAATTTATTTATTTAAATAAGATTAGAATTGTTCTAATTGATTTATTCACAATAGGTTTAATATGGAGAACCTAAAAGGTCACACCATAAAAGGAAGAATAATTATTTAAGAAGTTAATGGCATAATCGTAATAATATGTTATGTATATTTAATTTAATCTATGGTGATAGAATAAATTAAATAGCTTAATATTTATTATTTAATATTTTAGAAATATTAAATATAAATTAATAAGAGGAGTCTTATTAATATTATTACAATTATTATTATTTTAATTTCTAAAAGAGTTTAGGAATTAATTTAATATAAGTACTCTCATTTATTCCTAATTGGATTAGGAAGGAAAATTAGTTAAAGGAGTTTTAATTAATTATCCCTAATAAGATTAGGGAGCTTAATTAATTAAAAGAATTTAATTAATTAAATAAACCCCAATTCTTTAATTGTTAAGGTGGGTTGCCCACATCTATAAATAAGAGAAGTCTTATTATGGGTGGGTGTGTTGTTGACTTTGACAACTACGACATAATTCCAATTTGTTGGAGAGTACGCCCTTTTTCTATAGAGATAGGAAAAACTAGGGTTTGAGCCAATACCCCTTCTTCTTGAATCATTATTATTCCTTGGTGGATCACCTCTAGAGGCCAAACATATGGGTGGCTAACGTTGATCAAATGAAGGAACCAAACCCGGTGGATTCAAGTTGAACGCGAAAGGATTTGGAGGTGAACTTGTACCTGAGGAAGCTCGATCTTCAAGGGTATGATTTTATTCTTTATCTTTTCATTTAATTAATAATTATGCATAAAGGGTGATCCGGGTATATGGTTTGTAAAAAATTTTTAAACTCTGATTTATCTCGCTTCCGCTTAATTTGTGCAATTTGATTGCGTTCTTGAATATTACAAACCCAACAAATTCTAGATCATAAGTAGGATAGACCTCCTCATAATCCTTTAACTGGCGTGAAGCATACACAATGACCTTGCCATGCTACCTGAGCATGCAACCTCGTCATCCATGCGAAGTATCGAGATACACTACAAAATTTCTCAGATCATTTGATAAAGATAATACAGGTGCCTCACTTAACCTTCCTTTTAGCTCCTGTAAACTATTTTTTCATTTCTCATTCCCAACATACTTATCAATAACATATCTATATATCTTTTAAGTTAAAATTCACACTTAGTGAATTCTATATCCAACTTCTCCTTCCATATTATTTCTCACACTATCTTCAAATGTTCAGCGTGATCTTCTGGGGTCTTGAAATAGACTAGAATATTATGAATGATCATTACGACACACTCGTCCCAATATTATTCGAACACTCTGTGATGCTAATGGTACTTTCAACCATAGCACCTCACAAGGGTACCTTTCAATTTGCCAACGACCTGTTCGGTTCCCCTTACAGAAAAATCTAACTTCAGGACATCAGTCAACCCAAATGACATAACCAGAAATTTGTCAAACTGTAACGAGTTCTGAACGTCGCCTTAGGTATCTCCTCCTTCTTCCTTACTTTCAACTGACTCTACCTTGTACACAAAGCTATTTTAGAAAAATTGTTTGCCCATTTTAACTGATTAAAATAGTTCATCGATCCTGGGCCATGGGTATTTACTCTTAATCGCTAACTTACTCCTCTTACGATAATCGATACGCAACGTAACAACTCATCCCCTTCCTTAACATCCTGCTAACTTACGTCATGGTTAGACAAAAATAATGTTCCAGTGATTTACTACCACAAATTACTACCTTGGGTTTTCTTTGAAAACCGACTATTCATACTTTTATTCTAACAATTTATTGAAATTCTATGGTTATTTAACTCATTCCTACCGAG
Organism: Panax quinquefolius; assembly: GCA_020205615.1. NCBI lineage: Eukaryota > Viridiplantae > Streptophyta > Magnoliopsida > Apiales > Araliaceae > Panax > Panax quinquefolius. Next base: position 21,883 of record JAINUW010000166.1, read on the forward strand.
AATTTTTTCAAATTCTCTCAACTTATCAATACTTATCTACCGATACTGGCTTACCTTTATTATTCATGAAACAATTTCCACGAATATAATTAACGAAAGTTATTTCTTCCTCCTCTACCTTAATGTTTAAAGGTACTTATAATCCCTTTCAGACAGACTCCTAGATGAGTCTTCCCACATGTCTTACACACTTTGATCCTACACTAAGGATCCCCTTGTCCCACTCCAGTATTTCCGAAGTTAAAATTCTTTCTTTTTGGCATACTGCCACTGGTATTCTCTGCCTTGGTTCCTCCATCTCCCTTACTCTAATTCTTTCTCTCTTTGTGATATTGGGTTAACGCCTCACTACCACCCTCTATTATAATCGCCTTTTCCAGAATGGTCCTATAGGAAGAACTCTGGAACACAGAAATCCTACTATAGAGCCAGGGTTTCACGCCCTGCTCAAACCTACGAGCCTTCATCTTCTCAGTGTCCACTGGATATGGAGCAAACCTTACCAATTCATTAAATTTGGCCGCGTACTAGGGAACTGTCATGTCCCATAGTTTAAGTTCTAAGAACTTAATCTCCATCCTCCCCTGCATGCTTTTAAGGAAATAATTCTCAAAGAAAACCTTCTTGAATTGTTCCCATGCTACCGCATATGTTCTAGCCCTACCCTGGTGAGCCTCCCACCAAAAGTTGGCTTCCCCTTTCATCGTGTAAGTCGCAAAAGAAATCTTTTACGCCTCACCTATATTTGTAATAAAAAATGCCTTCTCTATCTCTTTCACTCATGTCTGGGCCTCTAAAGGATTTGTCGTTCCTTTGAACTCTTTAAAGATAGTCGCTCTGGCTACCCTAGGTCCCGCGGGTATTCTACCCCCAGTTTGGTTAAATGTCATCGTTAATAAATTAACGAACTCTTGCATAGGGTTGTTCTGACCCCCTTGGTTAACATTACATGATTTTGCTTCCTGATTACGTTGTCTTCTTCTTGGCGGTATTTTCTAATAAAATTTCATTATTACCTACTTACTTACTTAGTTATCGCCTTTTCAAACAATAACTCATACCACAACAAAGCATGTTAACTAAAAACTTCGTTATATTGATAGGCTTCTTTATAGTTCCAAAACTATTTACAATTGTTTTCATAGCCAAAAGCTATTACATTTTCTATCCCGCAATTGAACTTCCCAAAAGTTGGGATTTACAAAAAGACTACCCTTTTATACAAAAGAGGGTTTTACGTCACTACACACATATTAATTACTCTAGACTTTTAATAATGCATAACAGCATCCTCGTGTTTCTCATTTGAAATCTTTGCTATAGTATCCCGACTAATAGTATGACGGGTTTGTCCTGACTCAATGGAATAACAAGCAACTTTCAGCTTGAAATCCTTATGAGCACTCTCATGGATGTAAGACATCCGGGCTATCTTTCGGTCCTTCTTCCTCAGTTCTTTACGAAGCTCATCGACCTCCTTCTTAAAATCCCTAGCCTTATTTATCATGAGCACCTTATCATCATGTTCTGACTCAAAATCTGCTATTACAGACTCCTTCGCTATATAAAGAGCACTAATCTCTTCATTCTGTTTCTGCACAACTGTACTCAGTTACAAATTTTTGTCAAGCTCTGCCAAATACAATGATCTCATTACATCTGGAGGTGATGACTCTAGTGTAGGTACCACCGTAGTAACCGATGTTACCTCCATTCCTTCCTCCACATCTGTCATCATACTCAGGTATGATGTCCAAGCTACATCTCCCTCAGAATAGTCTTCCTCAGAAAAGTACTCCTCTGTCTTCGCCTCCTCTAAAATCACTAATGGTACCTCCGCCACTGGCATAAGTACAGTCTCAACTCTGTTCACAATTTCTTCACTCACCGCGTGTAATCTATATACATCAAGCTATCGATCGACATTCTACAATAACACATAACATGTTGATTAATACATAACACACAATAGTATAAGCACAAATCATATTTAATTTGTTTAGGGTTACTTTCCATCTTTTAAATCTTTCGGTACTGAGTTTCCTCAATACCTTATGAACTCATTCGTCTTAAGTAAAGCTCAAGTTTACGTTTTTCGGACTTTTCTTCCTTAACGATGTTATTAGCCTAAGGTTCTTTCCCCCTTAAGTTTTATAACCTAATGCTTTGATACCAACTTGTGACGCCCCCAAATCGGGTATCTTCTAACCCGACAAATGGTGCTACATAATACTCATACCTGTACATTCATTTTAATGAAACGACATCAAAAAGTGTGTTCCATCGTCATTCTTATTACATTAATAATAATAAATCTCGTTCCCAGGTTCTTAAACCATTACATTCTTTTTTCATCATAATATAAGATATATACTTACTAGTCTATTATAAGATAAACTAATCATTCATCTTCGCCTTGCCTTTATCTCTACTGGAAACCTCGGTTCACTCGTCTTTAGCTGCATTCATATGGTTCAAGCAAGAGTGAGCATAACAAGCTCAACAAGTACAACAATTTCTTTTAAACAACATGTTTGAAACATAGGAATCGTATATCTTCAATAACTAGATAATAGTTACGAAGTACTATAGATAATTTAAAATAGCACTTCTTTTCTTTCAAAACATTTTATAATAACAATATTCAGTAAAACATACATTCTGGTACAAGACCATGAGTTTTCACAATTTCTTTGAAAAGGACAACCCGACACTAAGTCCGTAAGTTCGACATAGGTTACGAGCACTTCTAGGTGATCAGCCTATAGTACTCTATGTTGATCAACACTACATTCATTAAATGTGTGTATGTTTAAGTTGTGGCAACCTCACGTGCCCATCGAATACTCGATGAAAATATATTTGTTTATTCATATTCAGGCTTACCTTGAATCCGTACCAAACAATTGGCGTAGGATAGCATTAGCAATTCTATATTGAAAGACTTGTAAATAAATCAATCAATCTATTAAAATTAGTCTAGCCGAGTTAAAACTGGCATCGATACTTTCTTTAAAACCATACATGAATCTCATAATTTGAATCATTTGAAAACTTGGCTAACACAAAGGTTAGGCAAGCTTTTAGAAAAACATGCCTTCAGTGTTTGCTATAGTAAAATTATGTTTCCTTTGAGTCTTTATGGTCTCTACAACACATAACCACATAATATACCACATTAGGTCATGAATGAACATATATAGTTCCTAAATAATCTTACCCTTTTTCTCCATCTAATTATGTATTAGATTTGTTATTATTGGTTACGGCTTGCCGTCGTTCTTTTACATCATTCGTTACCAACTTATTTTCTTTCTATAACTTAATTGAAATTATTTCATTAATACAACTTGGTTTGAGTTAATCATCATCCCTTGCGGCTTACTAACGTTCTTACATCATTATTCGAAACTCGATCGTCATTGGTTAAGTACATCTATTGCATACCATTCATGTTCACATTCGACTTATCTTCAACCTTTATTGTATTACTTAAGGATTATATTATCTTAATGATGCTACATTAAGTTTAGTAATGTATTGGTTCATTACTAATCAATTATCTTTATTTCCTTACTTGTAAGTTTTTATTACTGTGCATTATCATGTTGGCACTGTGGCGCCAGCTTATCCTCTTGGGCTCGCACTGCGGCGCGGGCTTTTGCTTCCTAGAATTCGGTCACGGCGCTACGGCGCCATGCCCAGTGTATTCGGCCGTGCTGCGGCATCAATTAATAGGGGCTATGGTCCAGTCTCGTGTTACAGCACGGGACTTTCTGCCTTGAGTCGCACCGTGGTGCAGACTCTGTGAATCAGATAATTTTGACAGATTTTTCATTTTGTGAGATTCCTGGGCTCGTAACTTCTTCGTTATATGTCTGAATTGGCTCGTTTAAGAGCCTACGGTTCACAAATTACATACTCTACGTGTTCATGAAATTTTTTTATCTATTTGACTTCGTTAACTAAAAATTCACCTATTAGTCCATTTGTAGTGAAAATGATAAACGTTCGTGAACGTTCAACGTTCGTTTCTTTGTTCTAAGTCGGAATTCAGTCATTCTCGAGTCCGCAACTCTATAATGCTAAATAAGACTTGTCTCTATCAAAAACCAACGTTTCTGAGTTCAAACAAAAAATCCGACTTCCATTCCGAGAATTTCACGAATTCGACAATTATCGTCCAATTGTGTGCATAATGGAAAAACTTCATTACTTAAGATTTGCTCTTCATTTCATATGGATTCATTCCGTTATACTAATATCTTGACATACATACTTCATTAACTTATAAACATGTTCAGTTATTACTTGTTCTTTGTGAGTTTGTAACTTATAAAAGTATAAACTACTATGATAAAATTTCTCATGACTTATCATGATCTTAATCTTTTAACCCTCATCCCTTCATCTTCTTATCATACCAATTTCATTAATGTAAACATGTTACAAGTTCTTCTTAAGTTCATAGCTTAAATGATTATGAATAGCTTATTCATGACTTATACGGCTTAAGTCCATTGATTATTCATTCTTATTATTCTTTTGCATACATGTTCTACCATTACCCACTTCTCTAACAATGTAAGAGAAAGAGAATCGTGGTTTAAGATTGCTTACCCTTTGATGATCACTTGCTAAACTATAATCTTCTTCTTGCTTCTTTGAATTAACAAAGGCTAACTTCTAGCTTTTCTAGCTTTTTCTCTCAAGCAAATAAGCTCTCAACTTATAAGTTGGATGAAATGAAACAACCAAAACTGAAATCTAAGCTTGCTATTTATAGGACTTGCTAGGTTAGGGTATAATGGTCAAAAGCCATCCACCTCCTTAGTATTCCAAGCTTAACCATCAAGTAAACTTGCTCCTCACTTTAATTACTTGACCAACACAACACTTAGCAATTAAGTTACTTTACTTGCTCACCACAACACTTAGCCATTAAGTTAATTTACTTGCCCACCACTTTGGGTCATCCATGTGCTCATGGGTTGCCCATGGATCTTCCTTGCTTTGGACTTTAAATTCAATTAATATCATCTTATACATTGGGCTTGTATTAACAAATCTTTGGGCTTTACATTACAAACACTTGGGCCTTCATATTTAATTTACATTGGACGTAATCATTCCTACATTTGCGCCTTATCAAATCCCATTGGACTTTAATATTTCCGACACAATCCTACAAATTCAATATATTTGACTTAAAGCGTCATAACGTATAATTTACATATAATTCTCGTATTCTAATTCGTATACTTATTCATCATATACGATATATCATAATTCATACATACTCGTATAATATTTCGTATCATACCCGTATTCTCTACCTCGTAAAATATCTACGTATTATACAATCATCGCTTTATTTTATTAATCGCATTTAAATTCCTTCTCGTAAATCACTTTCCCTAAACGTTAGGTTTTAAGTCCGCAGGTGAAAAACTGTGTTTGCCATAACTGAAATATTATTGGATATTCCATCTCACCTCGATATTCTATCCTTACGTATTTCTCGAAAGTTCAAAAATAATTCCCGAGCAGAAATGCGTGAATAGTGTGTTTCAGAAAATTTCTCGGAAAGCTTTTATTTTCGTCTTGGAAATTCAAACACTTTAATTCTACCACGTAGCCAAAATACTACGACGTTCTGAAATGTCTAGGTCATAGAACGACCTTCAATTAGCTTACTCCAATAAATAATTAATTAAATTCATTTAATCCACATAATTAAATAAAATTTTAATTTTCCTAAAATCTAATTTTTCTTGGGCATTACAGGTAATATTTTTATAGTATATAGAATGAATTTATTGTTAGTACTTTCTTAACCATATCATGTTTATTTTCCCAATCTAAGTGTTTGTATTAGTGGTGGAATCTTCAGTTCTAGTATTTGTCTTTGTTCATGCATTATGATTGTTTGGTTTTTTACTTTTATTATTTTTATGATTACATGATTCGAGAACATTTCATAATAGATTTTCTGTGTCTGAAACAAATTAAGAAAACACTTGGGGTCTTATTTTTTTCTTCCTTTTAGCTAAAAAACCGCATCCCTACTTTGCATATTATTACCAAAATAACTAGACAAATTTATACGTTGATAGTTGTTTGGTTTAATGGGATGCTATTTTTGAAATTGGATGTAAATGAACTCACTTGATCTAGAAGTTACTTTTTCTGTGACTACTTGAAAGTTTTGGTTTATTACGTCAGCACACTGTATCGTCTAAACCATTACTGTCGCACTTACTATATATGGAGTATTATTATATTCTATGTTACACGGACTCAGATGGAATGTCCGGTTGGACACAGACTCAGAGTTTACTATAACAACAAACGAAGCAAAGCCTTCACTCCATGATGGTTTACGGATTACAAATAGATGCAAAATCGTTGTAATGTCTTGTAAACAATGACATATGAAAATTTCTAGAAGAATACTTGAGCACTATAATATACAAAAATTGACTTGGAGACTTGATTGTGTTTGTCTGACTTTCCATATATATAGCAGACATGTGTCCGAGATGTCTATTGATTGAAGTTAAATGGAACGTAGGGTAGCCACTGATAAGAGTGGGCTTAGCTCTGAGTATCATAGTGGGGTTGAACAATTTCTCAACTTCGCATTTGAGCAAGTCAGTGGTGATGAGATCAGATGTCCTTGTAAGAGGTGTGTGAATGAAGTGTGGAAGGAAAGGAGTGGTGTTATGTGCGACTTATTTGCGTATGGGTTCAAGCAGGGTTATACGACATGGATCTATCATGGGGAAACCTGGTTGGATGAACATGAATCAGAACCAGAATCCAGAGGTGAAGAAACCTTTGACTGTACTAACATGATAGTCAAAGCTGCTGGTTCATACTTCCAGTGGAATACAGACATGGATGGCAGTAGCGTTGAGTAAGAGCCGAATGATGGGGTTAAGGGTTTCTATGAGTTATTGAATGAAGCAGCGACGCCACTGTATGACGGGCACGAAAAACACACCGTCTTATTTGTCGTGACTAAGTTCTTACACTTCAAGAACGAGCATGACTGTAGCGTGAGAGGTTTTAATGAACTATTAAGCATTGTGAAGGAGTGCTTACCTGCAGGTAATAAGTTTTTGAAGTCGTACTATGATGTGAAGAAAATGGTCAAAAGGCTCAATCTAGGGTATGAGAAGATTTATGCTTGGGAGAACGACTGTATGTTGTATTACGGTGATGCCAATAAAGATAAGAGGTCATGTGATATTTTTGGTACAAGTAGATACTGTGAACAACACAAGAAAAAGGGAAAAGGCATGTCGAGAAAGATCTTATGTTACTTTCCCATTGCCCCGAGGCTTCAGCGATTGTTTATGTCAACACATATCACCGAGGATATGAGGTGGCACTCTACACAGGACATAGTCGAAGGTCAACTTATGCACCCGATAGATGTTCTTGAGTGGAAAATTTTTGATAACAAGCACCCCTCGTTTGCTGAAGAGGTTCGCAATGTTAGGCTTGGACTTGCTACGGCTGGGTTTAATCCATTTAACGGGACTTACACAAAGCCCTACTCAACTTGGTCAGTGATTATTGTGGTGTATAACCTCCCGCCTTCGATGTGTATGAATGATTCCTAAATGTTCATGCCTTTACTGATTCTGGGTGATAAGAGTCTGAGTAAAGACATAAATTTATACCTCAGGCTGTTAGTTGATGAGTTGAAGATGTTGTGGGAAAAAGGGGTTCAAACTTATGATGTATCTCTTAAGCAGAACTTTGACATGAGGGCAGCTTTACTGTGGACAATAAATGACTTCCTGACGTTAGGAATGATCAGTGGATGGTCGAATCACGGGGGCTTGTCATGTCCCGTGTGTATGGGGTCAGTTAAAGCTACGCGGCTCAAACATGGGGGGATAATGAGTTTCTTTGCAACATCCAGACAGTTTTTGCCAATTAAACATCATTATCAACGGATGAGTAGACAATTCAATCAAAAAACAGAGAAACATCAAGTACCTAGCCTTCTTTCTGGGTCAGCAGTGTTGAGTTGGATTAGTCATTTGAAGTTTCCACTTCCAAGGAAGAATCAAATATTGGAGCGAGCTTATGGTTATGAAAAGGTTCACAACTGGACACATAGTTCCATGTTCTTTGACATGCCTTATTGGGCTACACTCTGCATCTGTCATTGTTTAGATCCGATGCATACTGAGAAGAACGTATTTGATAACATTTTTGATACAGTCCTAGATGCTAGTGGTAGAACAAAGGACAACAATAAGTCGAGACTTGATTTGATAGAAATGAACATTAGGGAAGATCTGTGGCTGTATCAAGAGGGTAGTAAGATGGTAATGCCTAAAGCTGAATATACTTTGACCAGGGAACATTTGATATTGATATGTAATTGGATCAGTGGACTGAAGCTTCCAGATGGATATTCTTCGAATATAGCAAGGTGTTGTAAAGTCGAAGAGCTAAACTTTCGGGGTCTCAAAAGTCATGATTGTCACGTATTCATGGAGAAGTTGATCCCTGTGGCATTTATCGACTTGTTACCGAAACGTGTAGTTGAAGCACTGACAGAGCTTTCTAATTTCTTCAGAGATCTATGCTTGACGGAGCTCCAGCTCAAAGATATAGAAATGGTGAGGCAGATAGTGGAAATAATGTGCAAGTTAGAAATGATCTTCCCTCCATCGTTTTTTGAATTAAGGGAGCATTTTCCTATTCACTTGCCATACAAAGCTAAGTTTTGCAGACACGTGCAATATAGATGGATGTATCCATTTGAGAGGTAATGACATTAATGTATTTAATATGGTAAAATGTTCATTCTTGTTTGCTAATCTAGATATCACATTGGTATATGCGACGTCTAAAGTAAAAGGTGAAGAATAAAGCCCGTGTAGAGGGGTCAATTGCTGAAAGTTATGTTATAGAGGAACTTGTTACTTTCTGCTCGTTGTACTTTGAGTCGAATGTTTAGACGAAGCACAATCGCTTACGTCGGAATGAGGTTATTGCGCACGAGGAAAATGGAGAATTAACGGCCTTTAGTAATCTTGTACGCTCATTCGGCGGTAAAAAAGGTGATTCTTGACCGATAGTGAGTATGCAGCTGCCACATTGTATGCACTTGTTAACATGAATGAAGCAGCGCCATGCATTAAGTAAGTAGTCATAACTATATATGTTTGGTGTAACTGTGTCATGTTCCTTTACAAACACATTAAGTATATAAGCGTATTTGCGATCAATATGATCTTTGAAATACGTGAAAGCTTAACCCGAGTATATCGGACGGGGATTTGCAAAATTTGAGAATTGGACAATTTGTGCAATGGTTTAAAGATCATGTAAGTCTAACATTTACAAGTTCAATGAATCTACCACCATATATTTATTCTTGTGGCGTAATTAACTTTAGAATATGTTGTGTTAATGTACATTAGGTCTTCACAGATGAGTTAGCTGACAATCGGCTAAAGCTTATAGCCGACAGCCCTAAAAGATATGTAGATACTTATACATGCTTCATTGTCAACGATTACAGATTTAAGTGTTGCAATATTGGGGAGGTCGCTTCTGCTAATTCTGGTGTTGTGGTGAAAGGTAGTTGCTACGATGACATTTGGGATGACTGGTATGGACGATTGCTAGAAGTTATCGTTCTCAAATATTGGGCTCATAAAGAATTAGTTTGCTTCAATTGTCATTGGTTTGATGTTGGGAATGGAGTTAAAATATATAAAAAATCACGACGGGTGACTGTTAACTTAAGTCAAAACTAAGACTGATTACTGGCATGGACGAGCTTTTTATTTTAGCAAGTCAAGTACACAGGTGTACTACGCGCGGAGTGTTAAGACTCCTGCAAGCCCATGGCATGCTGTTATAACCACCAAAACCCGTGGTTTTCAAGGCACAGCTCCTCGTCCAGACGATGAACCTTTACAAGTCGAGTCTACTAGTGTCACACCTACTGATGTGACAATTATTAGTGAGTCTAGTGAAGAAGAGGATGATGTTGTCGCTGTCGAAAGTGAAGACGATGTTGTTGAGGAGGTAGATATAATTGAAGAAATCGTTGAGGATGATGAAGATGGTGATGACAACGATAGTGAATATCTACTGCTCGAAGAAGACAATTCTGATATTGATGGCTTTGATGATATAAATGATTAGGAGTATGTACTCTTTATGTCCTTTTAGTTGTATTCAAATGAAATAGTTTTTTCCTTTTAGTTATATCTGTATGTTGTATCCTTTAGTTGTATGTGCATGACGATTCTGATATTTATGTTGTATCCTTTTAGTTGTATCCGCATATTATCTTCTTGATGATGATTTGACAGTATATATACAGATATGGCGCATACAACACACGGCGATCGTGGTGGGCGTCTTTGGTAAGTTCGGTAGTAGAAGTAGTGGAGGTAATCTTTGGTGATGATCATGTCAGATCATCAGGTATAATTACATGTTTTGTTGTTATACATCTTATTGTTTTTAATTCTATATAATATAATGACATTATATTCGTTTATATAAATATGTCGTAGGCCTCCACGGGGACTAGCACGTGGATTGCTAGGTAATCCCCCCAGGCGCCGCTTATATGCCGTGTCGGGACTACTAGGTAATTTCATATTTAACATTATGTTTGTATTAATTATTTAGTTCTTATATATTCTTTGTAATTTGGAAATTTAACCGCTTTCAATTTTAATATCCTTGACACGACGCCAAGGAACACGTTGCTTAGGATCGTCCGCAACCGATTCTCCTGCCCGTGGATGAGGTGGGCGGATGTTGATGACCGCACACGTAGGCTGATTATTGTTGAGTTTAGGTTAAAAAGTCATTCATTCATATGTTAGTTTTAATTTGTGCTTTTGAATATTTATTTACCGCTTTGCTTTATGTTGTCTACGAATTAAGTAATTGCTGATATTTATATGTTGTATTGCAGAGATATTATCGCTTCGAGGACAGGCAGGAAGCCCACGGCAGCACTGTTCTCGGGAAGTATCTCGAGATGAATTGGCACAAGCGGGTCTATGATTGGAAGAAGAAGGCCCAGACCAAGATGGCTGATGGACAAACACTTAGAGCTGTCCGACCAGATTTCATTGGTGTTGTGATGTGTGAGCAGATGTGCGATATTTGGGAGGGTGAGGCTGTAACAACCCAATATTTTCTATACAAATAAATTAGAAATTTTGCGTATAAATTTATTATTTTGTATTTATTAAAATAAATATGGGAATATGTGCCAAGATAATGTGTATATGTATTTATGTGATAAATAAAAATATGAATAGTTACAAATAATTTTATTTTAGAATTATTGATCATTATAAATTATATTCTTATCATAATTAATTTATAGTAGAAATGTTTTATTAATTATTTTCCATGAAGATGTAATCATATATTATATATATAATATATGAAATGATTTTAAATTATTATAATAATTATATTTTGATTTTTCAGTGATATAAATGTACTGTATATGTGAACCGATAAGGGTTGGTTAATTATGGTGTTATGTGACAAACCCTTGTATTACTGTGTGAAACCCTAATTAAAAATTTTAGAAACTAATTTTATTTTATTTTAAACCCTAAATGAAAGCTTCGTAACCTAATTATACATTAGGTGAGATAATTAAATAACCTAAGGGTTATGATAATAAGGAAGGGTTAGTATTTAATATGTATACTAACTTAAGTGGATAATCTTTTTATTTCAAGTGACTAATAATTTTAAACCTATTTCTAGTAAACCTAATTAGGCTATGAGCTAAAGTCACATGTATAAGTAATTACATTTCATATGATTGGAAATGGAAACCCTAAATAAAGAATTTGGGTAACATATATTAAAATTGTTAGACTATATTTTTTACATGGCCCAAAATAACTAAAGGAGAAGCCCAAAAGAAATTAAATACAAACCAATACTTAGCCCACTTGATTAAAAATATTTTAGGCTTTTGATTAATCAAATTTGTGCATTAAAAGCAAAATGGAGTAGATATTGGGGCAAGGGTGTAACACCCCCTTCCCGAAAAGGAAAGGGAGGTCACGTGTAAAGCACAACAAACCTCAAAATAAGTAAACAAAGCACTAATAACCTCAAAATATTAATAGTGGTGATCCATTAATAAAGTACTAAATACAATTCTCCAAACAATCAAAATAACCAAAATCAAAAATCGAAACAACCTAGATGGTCAAAGACAACTCTCTCATCACACTATCCCTGAATCACCCCTGTAAACCTGCCGGAAGAAAAACACAGCATGAGCCAATTGCCCAGTACAGATACAGATATACAAAAGATATACAAATGATATACGAAAACAACTGAGACAAAATACTGAACCAAGCCTTAAGTGTAAATACCGACGAAAATATATTCTCCAAAGATCTTAATGGAATATATCTTAATCAACAGAAGAGTAAAGAAATAACGAACTAAAGTAACTAACTCAGTGAATTAAATTGAACAGAAATAACCAAAACCAATACAATGAGATAATTGGCTGAATCAAATGGTTGGGTGTTATTTCATACCGAATGAGCTCAGAAATACACATTTCCACACAGGCAAGTCAAACTAATGCCACACAGGCAAATCAAATGATGCCACATAGTCAACCAAAATAATGCCACACAGGCAACCAAAATAATGCCACACAGGCAAATCATACATTGGACCGCGAATCCAAATGTATGCAAATCGGATAGGTGTGTTTGGCACAACATCACAAATTCGCATAACAAAAAACTAGGGTTAACCCATACGCCTCCCACAACAAAACACCAAATGGCCCACTACCTCCGGAGCCCAAATGGAGATGCCGTGGACTAATCACACCGCCACGGAAAGTGTCATGTCTCTCGTGCCAAGACGACATGCATGTGTTACCCCCATAGGTGGTTATTGCTCATGTATACCCTACGGTATATTCTAACAAAAATACCATGTCTCAACACATGCGACATAATACCAACAAAAGGGTTTTTTATGTACATGTTGAATCAAATCAAATTATAGTCACAAGGTTTCGATCAAAAAGAATGTAGCAACATGTACCGCTCTACAATTTTCAAAAATAAATAGTACTAAACATGATAACGTAATTTAAAGACTACAAATACGAGTCATATGTATCAACTCCAAAATGAAACTAAAATATTTATTTCACAGGAAAAAATTATGTGAAATAATAACGAAATTCGAACAAACGACAAAACGAACAAATCAAATTTAACAAGAGTATCGCTGAAAGAGTACGGAATCCGTACCTAGATTGAGCAACGTCATACCCAAAAATTATATTCCAAAAATAATTCGGTTAGGCTACCTCCGTCCGAACTAATTAAACAAAATAATAATAAATATAAATACATATGTAAAAATATTCTTTTTTTCTTTACCCCGTTTACAAACTTAATTATATTATTGTTATTGTCATAATTTGTAAATTTATAAATTCTATAACTATATGCATCTATTAATAACTCTCTTTCGTCCCGAACAAATGCTTTATTCTTAGATACATAATAAAATTACAACATATCATTTACTTCCAAAAATAAATTAAGAACCCATATATCACCTTCCATGCAAATTATACGAGAAAAGTATCGATTTAATTACAATTAAGTAATTGAACGTCAAAATAATTGTTTATATGGATGATCATGAATAATATGCCCATGCCTCCTATACCAACAACAATAATTAGTAATTGTACGAAAGGCTACTCACAGCTAAAACTCAATATATACATATATTTTTTTTAAATTTCGTTCCATCACAGATTCACAAGGACATGATATAAGATTTCATGTGAAGGCTTTTAATAATTAAGAATCCTGTCAAGGTCCATTACTATACATACATGCAATTCACCATTAATGTATCACAACATACCTTTAACATACATATTTTAATATATCAATGAATACATCAATTAATGAAGGCCCTAAAATAATTCTCTATTTATTTTAAAGTAATTTTACCATACCTGTTGACTTCCCTCGGTTAGATACAAGATGGATCTCCTCTTTTCTCATGTTGAGTTGTCGCTCTTTCTCCTCTCTTTAATCAGTTTGTATCATGAAGTAATATTAGGTTTAGCTATTTATTAATTAAGATGCCCTAATAAACTTCTAATTGGGTTAATTGAATATTAAGGACCAAATTTTAATCACACAATATTATCTATTACTTATTAATATTTATTAGCCCACATAATTTAAATGACTACTTTGACCTAATTAAAAACAAAAGTCCAATCAATATGTTTTAAAATTAAAATCTTTTTTTCCCGGGTATTACATCACCTACCCCTTAAAAAGGATTCCGTCCCCGGAATCAAAAGAATGGAAAGTACCTAATTATCAAAAAGATGTGGATACTCCGCTCGAATAGACTCCTCTATCTCCCAAGTGGCTTCCCGCTTCGGATATTTTATTTTATTTTCCTCAAAATTTTAACAAATGGGATTGTCTTCCTCCTCATACCCCGCTCTTGACAATCTAACATTACCTCAAGTTTCTCCCTTATTCAAAATTGTAGAGGACGAAAAACTGAAGGAACCTGATTTGGATTCACTCAATTTTGACATCAAATTAATAAATTATAATCTTCTATTGGGTTGTAGCGCGTATAAGTATTCTACTCAGAAATTCAACTAATCAAATTATAATAGGATTAAAGTTACAACTTCACTCTTTATATATAAAAATAACTCAATATAAGAGCTACCAAAACTCTAATGAACTCCTCATTTTTAATTTAATCCATTATTTAATTATCTACTAAAACAATTTAACTTTCCAAACAAAACAAGTAGAAAAGTAAAAAAAATCACTTACCTTTTCCACTTAAATACAATTGTATAAAATACAAAAATCAATTAATATTTAATTATTAAAAAAATATGGGTTATTACATTTTTCTTCCCTTAAAAATAATTCCGTCCTCGGAATTCAAATAAGCTACAAAAAAATTTTAATTACGACATTGCACCGCCATTTGTAACGATCAACGCGGATAAGTCTTCGGTCCACGTAATTATCAATGTATTTGTAAACGATTCGTCAGCTATCGTGCCAAGCCTTGGTAAGGTTTTGAGTTTAATTCTTGTAAACGTATTCTTCGGAATAAAATTCAAAATCACAAAAATCTCTCTTCATCTAAATACGATTTGAATACCCAAAATATTTAAAATTATCTTTAATTCGTAAAACGTTTATGTTCGACACATGACAAAAAAAAATTAACAAATTATTTTCATTTTTTTTATTTACTTTACATAAATTTATGCAAAACTTCAATGACATCGGACAAACAAAACAATTGTACAAATTAGATCACCAACTCACCCTAAGAACTCAATAGTTTCAAAATAACATAACCTCAAATTAAACTAGTTCTCAAATATTATTATACCAAAAATATACTACTAAGATCTCTTTATCACCATATCAACTCCAAGTCACATATTTTACCATCTGCATAAGCGAACTACAACTATTCAAGATCTCTCAAAATTAATTGAATTTCATCACCTACTATCTAATCATATAATAAATCAATCATCCCTTATTGCAAACCTTAATCCCATAAATTTCAATGTCTCCCCATATTATCACAAATAAACTTCATAGAACATAACTCCATTAATATCCTACTAGAAATAGTCACAAAATTGATCATTATCTCCAAATGATTAATCTAATTACCTCGAATATCAACAACTCAAATTACAAGAAATCCTACATACTTAATAATTTTCACTTTATCACAATATGTCATCAATACACAAACCTCAAATTATCCACAAGCATAACATAAACAAAATCATCATCAAAATCAAATCCTTAATTCTAAGATCATAATAAATTGTCACCAAAAACAACTCTAACAAATAATTTTCCAAAATTAAAAACTCACTTATACAAATACTCACATCATAATCATATAATCATTTCTTAACTATACAAAATATCCAACCACAATCACATATTTATTCTCCTTAATGATATCCAATCACAATCCTTAACTAATATTATTGCTCCAATGCATAACAATAATAATCTTAACAATGTACCTCACCTTTTTCAAATCAACTACAACTCAAAGAGAGAATGACACTTGGTCAAAATAAAGACCAACCAAACAGATAACAAAATCGAATCAAACTCCTACGACGTCTACCCAGTGATTTACCCATAACTCACAGGTCAAACCTAAATAGGTTTTCTACAAGAAAGAACCTAAGCTCTGATACCATATTTGTAACACCCCCTTCCCGAAAAGGAAAGGGAGGTCACGTGCAAAGCACAACAAACCTCAAATTAAGTAAACAAAGCACTAATAACCTCAAAATATTAATAGTGGTGATCCATTAATAAAGTACTAAATACAATTCTCCAAATAGTCAAAATAACCAAAATCAAAAATCGAAACAACCTAGATGATCAAAGACAACTCTCATCACACTAGCCCTGAATCACCC
Source organism: Panax quinquefolius (assembly GCA_020205615.1). Lineage (NCBI taxonomy): Eukaryota > Viridiplantae > Streptophyta > Magnoliopsida > Apiales > Araliaceae > Panax > Panax quinquefolius. The sequence continues at coordinate 38,426 of JAINUW010000166.1, forward strand.
CTGTAAACTTGCCGGAAGAAAAGCACAACATGAGCCAATTGCCCAGTACGGATACAGATATTCAAGAGATATACAACTGATATACAAAAATAACTAAGACAAAATAATGAACCAAGCCTCAAGTCTAAATACTGACGAAAATATATTCTCCAAAGATCTTAATGGAATATATCCGAATCAACAGAAGAGTTAAGAAATAACGAACTGAAGTAACTAACTCAATGAATTAAACTGAACAGAAACAACCAAAACCAATACAATGAGATAATAGGCTGAATCAAATGGTTGAGTGTTATTTCATACCGAATGAGCTCAGAAATACACATTGCCACACATGCAAGTCAAACTAATGCCACACTACCACGTAGGCAACCAAAATAATGCCACACAGACAACCAAAATAATGCCACACAGGAAAATCACATATTGGACCGCGAATCCAAATGTATGCAAATCGGATAGGTGTGTTTGGCACAACATCACAAATCCGCAGAACAAAAAACTTGGGTTAACCCATACGCCTCCCATAAAAAACACCAAATGGCCCACTACCTCCGGAGCCCAAACGGAGACGCCGTGGACTAATCACACCGCCACGGAAAGTGTTATGTCTCGTACGCTAAGATGACATACACCATGGTACCCCACGGTGGTTATAGCTCAGGTATACCCTACGGTATATTCTAACAAAAATATCTTGTCACAACACATGTGACATAATACCAACAAAAGGGTTCTATATGTACATGTTGAACCAAATCAAATTACGGTCACAAGGTCTCGATCAAAAAGAATGTAGCAACATGTACCGCTCTACAATTTTCAAAAATAAATAGTACTAAACATGATAACCTAATTTAAAGAGTACAAATACGAGTCATATGTATCAACTCCAAAATGAAACTAATATATTTATTTCACAGGAAACAATTATGTGAAATAATAATGATATTCGAACAAACGACAAAACGAATAAATCAAATTTAACAAGAGTATCGCTGAAAGAGTACGGAATCCGTACCTGGATTGAGCAACGTCATACCCAAAAATTATATTCCAAAAATAATTCGCTTAGGCTCCCTACGTCCGAACTAATTAAACAAAATAATAATAAATATAAATACACTTGTAAAAATATTCTTTTTTTTCTTTACCCCGTTTACAAACTTAATTATATTATTGTTATTGTCATAATTTGTAAATTTATAAATTCTATAACTATATGCATCTATTAATAACTCTCTTTCGTCCTGAACAAATGTTTTATTCTTAGATACATAATAAAATTACAACTATATCATTTACTTCCAAAAATAAATTAAAAACCCATATATCACCTTCCATGCAAATTATACAAGAAAAGTATCGATTTAATTACAATTAAGTAATTGAACTTCAAAATAATTGTTTATATGGATGATCATGAATAATCTGCCCATGCCTCCTATACCAAAAACAATAATTAGTAATCGTACGAAAGGGTAATCAAAGCTAAAACTCAATATATACATTTTTTTTTAAAATTTCGTTCCATCACAGATTCACAAGGACATGATATAAGATTTCATGTGAAGGCTTTTAATAATTAAGATTCCTGTCAAGGTCCATTACTATACATACATGCAATTCACCATTAATGTATCACATATATACCTTTAACATACTTATTTTAATATATCAATGAATACATCAATTAATGAAGGTCCTAAAATAATTCTCTATTTGTTTTAAAGTAATTTTACCATACCTGTTGACTTCCCCCGGTTAGATACAAGATGGGTCTCCTCTTTTCTCATGTTGAGTCGTCGCTCTTTCTCCTCTCTTTAATCAGTTTGTATCATGAAGTAATATTAGATTTAACTATTTATTAATTAAGTTGCCCTAATAAACTTCTATTTGGGTTAATTTAATAGTAAGGCCCAAATTTTAATCACACAATATTATCTATTACTTATTAATATTTATTAGCCCACATAATTTAAATGACTACTTTGACCCAATTAAAAACAAAGTCCAATTAATATGTTTTAAAAATAAAATAAAAATTCCCGGGTATTTATAAAGGGGGACAGACCATTTAGCCTTTTAAGGCAAGAAGATTATGCTAATGAAGTTCCTTAAATAATAAGTCTTACACACAAGGACTGTTTGTCAATCTCCCATTGGTTGCAAATCTATTAAGCACCCTTAATGTGACGCCCCCAAAATTAGGTATACAGCACCCATTCTTAGTCGCCATATACATGGTACAAAATTCAAATACAACTTCATTTATACAACTATTGAGCTGTCGTATAGAATACGACCACAGTTAACTATGAGTTTTAATACAAATGTATTTAACTCTCATGGTACCTCGACCACAACCTTACAATGATACTTTACAAAAAAGTATAGTTAAAAACTGTTTTAGAAATTAAAATCTTTGGGAAGTGCTAAAGGAAACCTTCGTACATGGGAGGCTATGCGTCTAGGTTATAATAGATATCATATGTCCACAGAATTATCCTTGGTTGACCCAAAAGTCCCCAAAGAAAAACGAGAAGATTACTATCATCTTCTTTCCAATGGTGAGTCTTCTCTTGACATATAACTATCTCCGTTGTCTCCAAGTGAAAATTATGTTTCAAATAAACTCCAAGATCATACAGGTAGTGCTCGTAGATATATTCAGCAAGTGGATGTGCACAACCATGTCTTATGAGAACACGAGGTTGTATGTCATTAGACATCTTGTATGATAGTGGCAAAACACCCTTCCAAAGTTGGGTTCGCCTCACCCTATTTGATTCACCAATTATAACTACTAAATGATGTATAGAATACAATACACTTTTCTATACTGTTTAGGGAGAACCTCCACAGCTAGAGATCACCGTTCTATTCCCCTGTTATCCCCACTCGACCCGGCAACACTCTTATTACCTGAAAGGAATTGTGAAACAGAAAGGGTGAGTACAACTAGCCCACTAAAGAATATCATGACTAAAGATAATTAAATTATCAATAGCTTTCATCAATAATAAATCAGAGATTTAGAACATATGGTAGATGATAAAACTTTTCAACCATAGTTACAGCGGAACGAGCAATCCATTAGAAGAGTCAAATAGACCATCAGGTCTATTACCTTCTCCATGTTAAAAGTCCACCAATAATGTTTTATCCCTGTAACATCAATCAATAATTCATATCCACAATCGTATGAATAACTCGTAATCATAATTGTGATTCTGAATTCCTTTTCGCACCCAGACGAAGATAATTTTCATCACCTGTCTTCACCTAAAACATAAAAAATCATGGATATACCAAATCACAATTCCTGCTCGTAATCATTAAATCATCTTTGCACTATAGCCAAAGATATTCATTATTATCACATCCATGAATTAATATTTCATTGCTGAGACTCAGCTCAATAATTAATCTACATCATCGAATCATCCATGCACTACAGGACAAGGATATTCTTTAGTATCATGACCACGAATTATCCATGCACTACGATGAAAGATAATCGTGTTTTGATCAACGGTCCTGATCATGCCATAAAATAATTCATCTTTGCACTACGGCCAAAGAGAATCCATAGCCATAATCATACCAAAAGCGCCCATCAATGCACTACGGGCCAATGAGGACTTTTCAACATCATTTGTAACATTACGGTTATGATTATCTTAGAATAATCACGGTCATAATCATACCAAGTCCATCTATGCACCACGTGCCATAGATGACTGACTTTCAATATAATATAAGCATGAGGATGATGACAATATTATAAGCATTAGTCAAACTAAATCAAGGATAAATATTAAAGAATTTAAATTTATCCAAACATTATCAATCACTTAATAAAATCATAATCTAATATTGTTAATATTATAACAATATTTTAATCACTTCTTAAACTTATAAACAATTTAATTTAATTGTTTATATTTTTCCAAATAATGCATTTAATCATTCTAAATGCCATACTCATAAGGTTTCATCACCAATAATCAAATTACTCATCAAAAATCTGCATATACCTTATATAGAATTTTCAAGTTATAAAATTCTATTTACCAATTTTTCAACTTCACATAACATATTTAATTCATATGTTCGTAACTAAATCATTTTCATGAAAAATACCAAATCAGTCCCAAAAATTATTCTTTTCTGGGATTTAGCATAATATAGTCCCATATTGAACATATATTTTTCTTGACATTTTCAAAATTCATTTACTATTTTTCAAAAATCAATTTTTAATTAATTCCTTAAGAAATTAGCTACCTCACGGTTAACTCCAGAAATTCCCAAATCTTGGCAGGATCTTACGCATGTTAACGTGAGCTTCCAGTTTAAATTTCATTGTCATCGGAGTTATAGAACTCCGGTTATAGCGTTTTTCGTCGGAAAAACCTAAATATTGAAATGGTCATAACTTGCTCATTTTAAGTTGGAATGAGCTCATTTTTGGACAGGAGGTACTTTATACCATATACTTTCATGTTCCAAAAAGGCCAAAATTTTTCTCACAAATTAAGTGGCCGAAACAGCTCTTTTAAAATCGTGGCAGCAACCTTTTTCATATTTTGCAGTTTTCCGTACTTGGCTAAAATCAGTCCACACAAAAATCTACAACACCTTTTCCAGTGATTCCACTTGGATAAGTTACAAAACTCATAGACCTAACTCTAGAACTTGACCACACTCAAAAATTCAATATATAATAGGAGATACGGTCAATTGAATTTCATGTTCCATTTTCACCAAAATCTGATTTTTCAACCCATTGTGATTTCTAAGAAACTTTCATGTTTTCATATAATAACCAACATAACTAATCATAACAATTACTAATACCACATACACCCATGATTTTCATTAGTCCAATGCTTTTATTATGACTTTCATCATAATCCACGTAAACAGACCATTTCCACAATTTAACAAGGAATGAAATACAACGGATCGTTCACCATGCATGTGGTAATCCACATAGACAGGTTATTCCAATAGAATAATAAAGAATGGAATAACAGAAGGATTCACCATGCATGCGATATAGACCGCACAGACAGGTTATTCCCAACAGAATAATAAATACGGAACCAGTCCGACGTGAAACGCATTGCACGAGGATATTCCGGCGAGAATAGTAAAGAGCGGAACCGGTCAAGCGTAAAATGCATGATGAGGATATTCCAAATAGAATAGTAAAGACGAAAACCGGTCCGGCGTAAAATGCATGCATAAGATTTTCCAACAAAAAGAAATAAAAAATGGAATAATAGAAGAATTTCACCAAGTATAGGGTAGCAGATATCTGAGTTATTCGATAGAATAATAAAGAATGGAATAACTGAAGTTCTCTTCATGAACACAAAAGAAATAATACCGCTTACGAGTATAACAAATAATATCTCCTACCTTAGAAAGAAGAGTACTGGATATAGAAGTAGTGAAGTAGCAGAACACTTTTCTTCTTTCTCTCTATAGTTTCTCTCTTTAGAGTTTCGGTGAATTAAGTAAGAAATAATGAAGGAATGAGCTTCTATTTATAGAAAAATGGATGAGATAGTAACTAACTCATGAACGGTCCAGATTGATTTACTTTAATTTGACGGTCCATATTTAAAGCAAAATCTTTTAAATAAAATATAATATATTCTATTTATAATCTAATAAAACCGAATAACTTTATAAAAGATTTTACTATGCAAACACTATGCAGGCACTATGCAAATACTATGCATAATAAAATATAATATATTCTAATTATTGTCTAATAAAATAGATAACTTTATAAAAGTATTCTGTTTTATATAAAAAGATTTTACTATTAGCCTAATAAAACGAATAACTTTATAAAAGTATTCTATTTTATATAAAAAGCTTTTCTGTTTTATTACATTAATAATACTAATAAAACAAAATTGAGTGACTTATTACGTAAGCATCAATAATCAATACCGTGTGCTACTATACAACCACGCGTATTACTGTACTTTTAACACCGGGTGTTTCAACAGTTAACGGTAAAACTTCCGCCGTTATTTTCATAAAAATATTTTTGTCATTTTCTCAATCCGACAATAATTCCGTTATGTGGTCCACCAATGATTGTACCGTCAAATGCGGATATTCCCGATAAAAAGAATATTCCCACTAATCGAATATTCCCCTAAACACAACGAATATTTTATATCAACTTGCTTACTTTGCAAAAAAAAAATTTCACATATTACCCTTAACTTTAAACTTTTATCAATTTAACTATTTACCAAAATAGAAAAATTGAATACTTTTATTTCATAAAATTCAGGGTCTCACACTTAATCACATGATAATTGAAGAGATAAGGCAAAGCCTTTTATCCATGGGACAATAAAAGTATGGGGGATAATAGTTAATCACCAATTTCATTTGCTAGAACATTTCATTTGCTATACAAGAGAGAAGAGAGAGAGAGGGTTCGGTTTTTCTAAGAGAGGGAGAGGAGTTGTTGTTCATGCATCCTAAGTTCATTACTTACTTTGGAAGAACAAGAAGGATAACAACCAAAACTAGGTGAGGTTCTCATCCTTTTCTTTTTCTTATTTTTCTTTTATTTCGGTTTTTACCTCATCATATATGGGGGTTATGGTCTAATACTCAAAGTACCCTAGTTCTACATATCATCATGTATGGAACTAAGTATCTTGAGTGTTAGATCAAAGGTTTAGAGGAAGGAATTGAACATATGTTCTCCAAGGGGTGAAACCCTTGCTTTTCTTCCACTAAATCTTGTGTAACTCAAGTTTTACAACTTGGATTTGTGATCCGTTGAAGGGGAGAGCTAGATACATGAGTTATCTAGTAAACCCAAGTGGTAGAACACAAATCTATCAAGTATTGAAGCCATGGGGGCTATTTTCCCCAAAACAGTCCACATAGAGTATTAAGGTTTTAAAACCCTAAAAAGCTACTGTCCCCATTTTTCTTAAGGCTATTTCGGATGGTTTCAAGTCTTTTAAAAATCTGGGAAAAATCATAGAGGTACCTTAAGACGTTATCTACTTGTAGGAAAAAGAACGGACACGTTTCGATTTATAGGTTGTGTGTAATGGCCATTTCCGTAAAGGACTCCTAAATATTAACACCCGAATATCTCACAGTGTATACATGGGCAATATCCGACATTTTTACAATATGTTCATATATGTTATGGGACTATACCCTGAAAATTTTAGAATTGTCTGAGCAAAACTCAATTTATGGAAAATGAAGCAAGATCCGAGTGTTTTGGGCACTTTAAAATTTGTAAATCACTTTCTAAAATTCCAGACAAATTTGGGGATCATTGTTGGGTCATATACTATCTAAACCCAGAAAAGAAGAATTTTTGGAACTAGTTTGGTATTTTTCCTTAAAATAATGAAGTTATGAATAAAAGGAAATAAATAGTTAAATGATGTCTTAAATAAGAAAAATGTGATTTTCATGCTTGAATACTCCTAATATATAATATTATGACTATTTTAGGGCATTTTTGTAATTTATAATAAGAAATGTTATTTATGACCTTTTATGGATATTAAATAAGTGATTTTATAAAGGGTGAACAATTAGAATAAAATTATTTATTGATCAAATAAATTATTAAAATGTTATTATGATATTAATAATATTAGAATATGATATTGTTAAGTAAATAAAAATATTAAGATTAAAGCTTCGTTAAAATATTATTAAATAATTAATCTTAGATTAAAATATTATTAAAAGCTTAATAATATTAAATTAAAGTATTATTGGATGATTAAAATATTATTAAGTAAATAATAATATTCGAGATTAAATAAAATGTTATTAAAATGTAATAACATTAGTAAATGAATAAAATATTATTAAATAATTAATAATATTAGTAAATGAATAAAATATTAATACTATTGGTAAATGAATAAAAGTATTATAAGTAAGATATTATTAAAGTAATAATATTAATGCATGATTAAAATATTATTAAGAGGATTAATAATATTAGTAAAGTATTAAAATATTATTAAGATGTTAATAATATTAGTAAGCGAATAAAAGTATTATTAGCGAACTAATAATACTAAGAGGTGAATTAAATAATATCAAGATTATTAATATTAAGTGAATTAAAATATTTTAAGTTATACTTAATGACTTTTAATATTTTAAGAAATAGTACATTAATATTTTAATATTAATGGTAATTATTTAAAAATGATTTTAAATGTTTTAAAATTATTTAAGGGTAATATAAATGTTTTAAAATATTTTGAGTTATTATAAATAACTTTAATATTTTGGCAATGGTTTCATTAATAGTTTAATAATAATTAAATGTTAATAGAATTATTTGATATTTGAATCATTTAATAATGATTTGGTGTTTGAAAATTCATGATAAATTAATAAATGTTTATTAAGTCATTTAAAACAATATGAATGATACATACGGATATTGAACGTTGGAATAGAGTCTTAGACTCGATAATTACTTGATAAAGCTATCAATTTTGCAAAGCATGTTTGAAATTAATTTGGACTTAGATATTTCGATTTGTATTATTGTTTATTTGATCTGAACGATCATTGAACATACGTGATAATGTGATTAGGTTATTTGCTGACTGCGAAATGCAGTATTATATGTTATAGTATATTGTTATAATCGAACGAATGATCTGATTAATGATAGGTCGTGATATAAAAGATAAAACTAAGTTACATTTTGTAAGCAGTAGATCAGGCAAGTATCCTACCTTTGCATTTTCTTTATGCAATGGACATGAGTAAGAATGTTTCAGAATTATATTATTACTGTACAGATTATTAATCCTATATTATATACGCTCATTGATTTGTCAATATGTTAGTATATGGTAATTCAGATATATATTCTGTTCGTTAATTTCTATAAATGGTTATACAAGTGTCCCCACTTGGATAATCATTGCATTTAATCACATGTTGATACACCTTTGTTAATTACCCGTATACATATATGTTGAATTATAGATTATTGTTGAGCAAGATAAAACCTTATTATTATTCAACCGAATTGCCTTGGTTTGGAACCCCGACAAGTATCAACATCCCTTACACGGGAAAATCTTTTATGCACCCATGGTGGACAGAGTGAACGATAACATCGTTCTTAGATGTAATATTGATCAATACAGGGTACAACAGGTTGATCACCCCCGTGCCCGTAAGTTATGACGGTTTACAGATGAAGTTCTGTTTAACCTTTTCAAAAATAAAAACAATGTTCATAGTATGTCCCCTTAACCCTATTTATAGTCAGTACGTAGTTTCAAAAATTTGAAAGATGGTTGTTATGTTATTATTATCGGTTTAGATTACTTCACAACTATTAATTTGTTGTAGAAGGGTAGTATAAAGAAAACATTTAAATTCTTTCAGCTTATATATATATATATAATTGTTATTACTTGTTGGGCACTCAAATGCTCATCCTTGCTTAATTTAAATATTTTCAGCTAAATGTGAACAACCTGAAGGCTCTGTTAAGAACAATGGAAAAGGGAAAGGTTGCTGAATGATTTCAATGTTATCTTATGTAATAGTGTAATATTATTTAGACAATGTTATATATTTATTATCATGTATTATAAGGAATGATTAAAGGTTATATACTTGGGAGCTAGACTCTGATAATTATGTAAATTAAGTTTAATATTTATATTATTGTTATTATTATTAGTATTATTCCGCTCATAGAAATGGTATCGTGAAGCATTGAATTCGGGTTTGAAGTACCTGGATTCGGAGGCTTTACAGGTTGGTATCAGAGCTATAAAATACCTTCTCAGACAAGTCAACACCAGTAGTTCAAGGGATAGCTTTTGTTGTGACCTCCTAGACAGCAAGGAACCCAAATGAGGTCATCACGGGTAAGCTTATCATAAACTATTGTGAAGTCTATACCTTATTTGATACCGGTTCTACCCATTCTTTTATTTCTCCTACTTGCGCTCAACGATTAAATTTGACTCCGGAGAAATTAGACTTTGACTTATCTGTGGAAACTCCGTTGGGAGAAACCTTCATTACATCCACTGTTTATAAGTCTTGTTTGGTTAAAATCGGTACCCTCACATTACCTGTCGATCTTATTTCATTGAAAATACTTGCATTTGATGTGATTCTAGGGATTGATTGGTTAACTACTCATCATGCAAAAATTGATTATTTTTATAAGGTTGTTAGCTTTCATATTCCTAACCAACCTATTATGCGAATTCTAGCAACCAAACCATTAAAATAGATCACCGTCATCTCAAGCCATAAAGCTATTCGTTTATTGAAAAACGGATATGAAGCTTTCTTAGCTCATGTTACAGATTTAAACAAAAATACGTCATATTTGAATGATATTTCTATTGTTAATAAATTTCATGACATATTCCCTGAAGAACTTCCTGGCCTACCCCCAGAGCGTGAAATTGAATTTTATATCGACCTTGAACCCGGTACAAAACCCATTTCCAAAGCCCCATATCGAATGGCTCCTATTGACTTCAGGAGTTAAAGACCCAATTGCAGGAATTGTTAGACATTGGTTTCATTCGTCCTAGTACGTCTCCTTGGGGTGATCCAGTTCTATTCGTGAAGAAGAAAGATGGGAGTATGCGACTATGTATTGACTACCGGGAATTGAGCCATGTCACCATCAAGAATAGGTATCTGTTACCTCGCATTGATGACCTGTTTGACCAGTTACAAGGAGCACAATTCTTTTCAAAGATCGATCTTCGTTCTGGATATCATCAGCTGAAGGTTAAAACTAAGGATATTCCAAAGACTGCCTTCAGAACTTGGTACGGACATTATGAATTCTTAGTCATGTCTTTTGGATTGACTAATGCTCCTGCTGTCTTCATGGATATGATGAACCGAGTATTCAAGGAATATTTGGATCACTTTGTGGTCGTCTTTATTGATGACATCCTCATATATTCCAAAATCCGTGAAGATCATGAGCAACACTTGAGGCTGATACTCCAAAAGCTTCGTGAAAACAAGCTTTATGCCAAGTTAAAGAAATGCGAGTTCTGGCTTGAGGAAGTAGCATTCCTTGGGCACGTAGTATCAAGTTATGGAATATTTGTTGACCCGACAAAGATTGAAGCTATTCAAAGCTGGGAGCAACCTAAATCAGTGACCGAAGTATGTAGCTTTCTCGGATTAGCTGGTTATTATCGGAGATTCGTGGAAGGGTTTTCTCGAATCGCTACTCCATTAACTCAGCTGACTCGGAAAGATATAAAATTCGGCTGGAGCGTGGAATGTGAGAAGAGTGTTTAAGAACTCAAGAGGAGACTCATTCCAGCACCTGTTCTGACAATACCATCTGGCTCGGAGGGATTTGTCATCTACAATGATGCATCAGGCAAAGGGTTAGGATATGTTCTCATGCAACATGGGAAAGTCATAGCCTATGCCTCTCGGCAACTCAAAGAATATGAGAGGAATTATCCTACTCATGATCTAGAGTTGGCAGCTGTTGTCTTCGCACTTAAAATTTGGAGGCATTACTTGTATGAGGAGAAAGTGGAGATCTTTACGGATCATAAAAGCCTAAAATATTTCTTCACCCAAAAGGAACTCAACATGCAGCAACGACATTGGCTTGAGCTGGTAAAAGATTACGATAATACCATTCAATACCATCGCGAAAAGGAGAACGTGGTAGCTGACTTGTTGAGTAGAAGATCGTATGCGTTTACGAGTGCGAATATACGAACCTACGTGAAAATAATGAATATATGATTAGAACCAACTTTAATCGATAATGTTAAAGATGCTAAAGCTACAGACCCAGAGCTGATGAATACGAAGAAGAAGGTTCAAGAGGGCGTTATTCTAAAAGCAATAATCGACGAAGAGAGGAAATCTCAACCCTCGATTTAATTGGCCCATTTGAAATCCTCGATCAAGTAGGAACTGTGGCTTATAGACTCGCTTTATCGCTAAGTATGTCGCGTGTTCATAAAGTTTTTCACTTATCGATGTTACGTAAATATGTGGACGACCTGAACCACATTATTAAATTAAAACTAGATGAGATAGTAGAAGATTTAACGTATGAGGAGATACGTGTTAAAATCTTGGATAGGAAGGATCGTATTCAACACTCAAAGGTTATACCTAAAGAGTTAGAATCTGAAATGAAGTAAAGGTATCCTCATCTCTTTGGCATACTAGGTACGTACATAAATTTCGAGGGCAAAATTTCATAAGGAGGGGAGATTGTAAAATCCCAAATTTTATGAATAAAGATTTAATTTTCTCCAAATATTTTTTCAAAATTATGGTGTGGATTTGAGATAATGTTATAGTTGTGGGTAATATTTATAAATTTTGAAAAGTATGCAAGTTGTTGTATAATATTCGATTGGTCGGGGAATATTCTTTTTGTCGGGGAATATCCGTACGATGGTACAATCATTGGTGGACCCCACAACGAAATTATTGTCGGATTGAGAAAATGACATAAATACTTTATGAAAATAACGACTGAAGTTTTACCGTTAACTGTTGAAACACCAGGTGTTAAAAGTACAGTAATACGTGTGGTTGCATAGTAGCGCACGGTATTGATTATTGATGCTTACATGAGAAGTCACTCAATTTTGTTCAATTATTGCTCTGATAATTCTTTGCGATAGTATCTCACGTTATTTGATTCAATTATTGTCAATATTTTATATATTATTAAATCAATAATTGAGATGACAAAGTTATTAATATTATTATTTGTAATATTAAGGATGTCTAGAAGTTCTGTCAGTGAGAGGTTTGGTCACTTAATTGCGCGCCAATAGGGAGAAATCCTTATTGGAAAGCCCCCTCTTTCCTGGGAATGACCTGGTCGATTAATATTGTGAATTATAATAATGATGATAAAGTTTGTTTTATTATTATTATAAATGTAATAAAAAAGAAAACTTTTTTATATAAAATGAATACTTTTATAAAGTTTTGTTTTATTTGATTATAAATAGAATATATTATATTTTATTATGATATAGTACTGCATAGTATTTGCATAATAAAATCTTTTTTATATAAAATGTAATACTTTTATAAAGTTATTTGTTTTATTAGAATTTAAATAAAATATATTATATTTTATTATGCATAGTGTTTGCATAGTGCATGCATAGTATTTGCATACTAAAAACTTTTTATATAAAACAAAATACTTTTTATAAAGTTTTGTTTTATTTGATTATAAATTGAATATATTATATTTTATTGCATAGTGCAACATAGTATCATTTCCTTTCTCCTATAAATAGGATGCTTAGTTAGAATTGAAAATCACACCAGAAATTGAAAGAATTCTTCTTTTATAATCTTGAACGTATTTCTTTAGAGTTTTAAGAAGCTTTGAGCGTAGAAAACAGTATAAGTTTTCTTCAAGAATATCCTCACCCTACCAGTCGAAATACTCTTCTTTTTAAGGTAAGGGGTATTATTCTTTCGTATTCATGAAGAGAGTTATTTTCTTTCAATACTCGTAAGGGTTGTTATTCCATTCTTTATTATTACATTGGAATAACCTCATGCATCTTTGTCTATCGCATGCCCGGTGAATTTCATTGTTATTCCATTCTTTATTATTACATTTGAACATCCGTGCATGTGAGTATAACGCATTGAATTCGGTTACATTCTTTATTATTCTGTTGGAACATCCTGTCTATACGGATTACGCATGACCTGGTTCCATTCTTTATTATTATGCTGGAATATCCTGTCTGTGCGGGTTACACATGACTTGGTTCCATTCTTTATTATTTTGTTGGAATAACCTGTCTGTGCAGATTACGCATTCTTGGTGAATTGTTCTGTTATTCCATTCATTATTATTCTGTTAGAATAATCTGTCTATGTGGATTACCGTATGGCGGCAAAAATTTATTTGTGGTTTCATATATTCTATTATACTCAGTAGGTTAAAGTTTTGGCTTCTATACTCCATGAAATTAGTGGAATATCCTTGATATTTGCGCCTCATCCAGTATCTTTTCATGAAAATATTCTTCAGAGCATTTTTGAATTTTACTCCACAAAGCAGTATCATGTTGACAATTTGGACGTTATTGAGTTCAGGATAAATTAACTAATAAATCTTTAAAATTTATTCTTGAAGTAGTTTTTTTGAATTGTTATCATCCTCATGTTTATAATATTTTGAAACTCATCTGTGGCCTGTAGTACATAGATGGACTTGGTATGATTATGACCAGGGATTATTCGGTATAATCATGTCCGTAATGTTACAAATGATGTGGTAAAAATCCTCATTGGCCGTAGTGCATTGATGGACAGTTGTTGGCATGATCATGGCCATTGATGAATACACGAATATCCTTGGCCCGTAGTGCATCGATAATTTCTGGTCGTGATACTAATAAATATCCTTGGCCGTAGTTGTAAGACCCCAACTTTTATGAATAAAAATGAATTTTCTATAAATATCATGAAATGAATTTGATATAATATTATAGTTGTGGGTAATATTTACAAATTTTGCAAAGTATGCAAGTTGTCATATTATATTCGATTGGTCGGGTAATATTCTTTTTGTTAGGATATTCGTACGACGGTACAATCATTGTCGGATTGAGAAAACGAAAAAAATATTTTATTGAAAATAACGGCGGAAGTTTTACCGTTAATACTGTTGAACTACTCGATAGTAAAAGTACAATAATACGCGTGGTTGCATAGTAGCACACGGTATTGATTATTGATGCTTACGTGAGAAGTCACTCTATTTTGTTTAATTATTGCCACAATATTTGATGTAAATTTTGCTTATTTTATGAACCCCATTTACCCATTTTTCAAAATAATCGGTAGAAAAGTATTTTATATAATAAAGGTGGGCCACATGTGGGATGAAAAAAAGAAATAAGGTTGGGAAAGGTTTACGTATTGGTAAGGGATTTATTATTATATATAAACTAAAGTTATGTATATATATATATATTTGAAACATGTGGGTGGATGATAAATGATTTTGGCAGGTTATGGGAGAATTTTTCAAGCTTGCACATTATTGGCCAACCTTTTTCAATTATGCTGCATTGATTGACAACTTGTAAATTGGGGTGTATTTTAATTGGTCAAGGATTTTTAATTGGCATGTGTTCATTTTCTTTCATTGGACAACTCTTTAAAAAGGATTACTGATACGTTGGATCATTAAAGTCATCATATTCGCCTTGGTGAGTCACGCAAATTAATTAAATGCGAGATTATCGTCGTCCGTGATAAATTTTTCTAAATAGTATCTTTCCATTCTTCTATAAATAGAAGCTCATTCCTTCATTATTTTCTTACGAATTCACTGAAACTCTAGAGAGAGAAAATTTTAGAGAAACTATAGAAAAGTATTCTGCTACTTCCCTATTCTTATATCCAGTTTCTTTTACGATAAGGGGTATTATTTATTTTTGTATTCATGAAGAAAACTTCTGTTATTCCATTATTTATTATTCTGTTGGAATAACCTGTATACGCGGGCTACCCTATACTTGGTGAAATTCTTCTATTATTCCATTTGTTATTATTCTGTTGGAATATCACATGCACGCGTTTTACAAGGACTGATTTCGTCTTTATTATTCTCATTGGAATATCACATGCTCATGCGTTTTATGCGGGATTGATTAAAATCTTTATTATTCTATTGGAATATCATGTTTGTGCATTTTACGACGGACCTGGTTCCGTTAATTATTATTCTGTTGGAATAACCTGCCTGTGCGGTCTATCGTATGCCTGGTGATTTCTTTTGTTATTCCATTCCTTATTATACTCAGTTAGTTAAAGTTTTGACTTCTATAGTCCATGAAATTAGTGGAATATTCTTGATATTTGCACTTTGTCACGTACCTTTTCATGGAAATATTCTTCTGGGCATTCTTGAATTTTACAGCACAAAGCAGTATCATGTTGACAATTTGGACGTTATTAGTTCCTGAATAAGTTAATTCTTGAACTTGTTTTATTAAATTCTTATATCATTGTCATCATCCTCATGTTTATATTTTTAAAAGTCATCTATGGCCTGTAGTGCATAGATGGACTTGATATGATTATGACCAGGGATTATTCGGTATAATCATGACCGTAATATTACAAATGATCTGGTAATAGTCTTCTTTGGCCCGTAGTGCATTGATGGACAGTTGTTGGTATGATCATGACCATTAATGAATACACAAATATTCTTGGCCCGTAGTGCATGGATAATTGTGGTCGTGATACTAAAGAATATCCTTGTCAGAAAGTGCGGGGTGATTCGATGATGTGGATTATTTATTGTCGAGTCCAATGATAAAAGTGATGAAAACCTTTTAAATCATAAAAGATAGTAGATTTTATTCTCTACTGACTCTTTTAATGGATTGCTTGTTCACACGCAGTTAAACTTGATGTATGTTTTATTGTATCGGTTTAACTTTGTTTAAGGCTAATGATAATTTATTCTACATTATCTTAGTCATAATATTTCTTCTTTGGGCTAGTTGAGCTCACCCTTTCTTTCCTTTGTTCTCTTGAAATGAGAATATATTTGGGGACTTAGCCTGGGAAGCGGAGTATGGATCGGATGATAGTAGTAGTAGTCCTCACTATTATGTTAAATTGTGTGACAATAAATGTAATGAGGACTTATTCAGAGAGTGAATATTGTCTAGAAGACAGTATTTGTATTGAAACTTATAGCTCTCTTGTTGTATAATAAAGATTGTATTAGTATTCTATACCATGTATTTGGCGATTCAGAATAGGTGATGTATACCTATTTTGGGGGCGTCACAGTTGATATCAAAGCTTAGGAATATGATCCCTGGCTAAGATGTGAGAATAGAACTAGGAGGGGAGAGACGAGGAATTCCTTCGCTAGTATGACCTACCTAAGTTTATTTGGTATTTAATTGGTCGGTCAAAGTATAGGGATAATATGTTACTTAACCTTTGTTTTGTGGCAGTATCTGAAAATGACATCCGAGAATGTTGAGAATAGCAATGGAGCATATGAGACCGTTGAGTCTCCAAAGATCAATAATCAGGATAATGTGCATCAGGAAGGCGACAATCCTCATGCAAACAACAACAATGTCCAAATGATGAATGATGGAATGTTCAGAGGCTTTATGCAATTCATGCAACAGCAGGCGAGAGCAGCTCCTTGATAAGTGGATTTTTTATACACTTATCCGATATCTTTTACTTGAATTAGATGCTTATATTCATGTGTCTTAGTTACTTTTCATGCATTCTGTGTTCATTTTGTCGTAGGTTATACGTTTGGGAGCGGTGTGAGCGATTATTGGTAAGGAAAAGCAAAGAAAATGCAAAGGCAATCCGCACATCATTTTGGCTTTCATGTTACTTCATGTTTTTGGCTTGGAACTTGGACTATATTGTAGAGCATCTTCGTAACATTCTGAAGCATCTTGAATCGCTCTAATCGGAGTTCGGATGCAAGAGTTATGATCGTTGTACCAACGGATGTCAAACTTCGCTGTTTTGGTTAGCCATTTTCATAGCAGTCCCTTCCAGCTCAATTTTAGCCTTCATCCGTGCATTATTTCTCCGTACTCAAAGAATGAAAGTTGTAGAGCTCGTCAATATCGTTGATTTGATAGGTGGCAGGCCCCATAACTCTTCCCGGATCAAAAGTTATGGCCATTTTTCCAGAGCACACTGCAGCAGAAAATCACCCGCGCGCGTGGCCGCGCGACTTACAGTAGCAAAAGGCGTGATTTTCAGCTTTTGCGCGGCCGCGACCAACTTAGGCCAATTCTTGCGCTACCGCGCGACTTCGGGTGTTGACCAAAGCTGACTTTTCATTAAACAGTGCAATTGAAGCGTAACGGAGAGAGGGATTCAATTAGGGCTTATATATTAGACATATTTTCATCATATAAACATAATCCACCCCTTGGGGGCTAGGGCTATCATTATTTTCTTTTCTTCTCTTTCTTTTTAGATTAGATTAGAACCCTAGAATAACTAAGATTTGGGGATTAAAGCAATTGAAGATCCTTGAAAGTTCAGAAGTGAAAGTAGAGAAGAAACTCAGATTTGCTATTCTTCATCCCTAACTATCTCTTTACTTCTATTTGTATCTTTCAATGTATATTCAATTGTGGATGATGCATTTTGATTCTATAATGAGCTAAACTCTATTTTGAGATTACAATGGAATTTTTTTCTTAGTTTATTTCGATATACTTCATTGTTAACCTTAATAATTGTTATGAGATTGTCTATTAAGATTCACGCTTATTTGCTTAGTTGATTGGCCATCAATTACAGTGAAAACCCATATGAACTTGAAATTCGAAGTATGGGTTTAGATTTGATCTTGATAGCTTGTGTTTGTATGTTCTACATGGTGATGGAATATATGATTCGTGCTTAGGATAGACATATACCGAAGCACCACTTGTAGTCAATTGAGGGCTTGGGTTCAAAACCTAATTATTTGTAAATCACATAGACATATAGTGGTTTGGGTAATGTGGGTGTTCATGTGTATTCTATCAATTGTGGATTATATGTGATATGAGTATAGTACATCGAGAGATGACTATATTTCACTTTCGTGTTCTCGACTAATAATCTGTTATAATTAATTTGGTTTAACTAGAAGTGTGTTGATTTAAATGATGCAATAGGGGAAATTGTAATCTCATGTCTTTATTATCTAGTATCATTCTTGGGGTAGTTAGTACTATTTAATTTCATAGTTTAAATATAAAAACTCAAAGCAATCGTTTAAATAAGACTGAAATGGTTATGGGCTAATGCTTGGTGAACTTTATTAATTAATTCTCCGTGGGAACGATACTTTACTTACTCTTTATTACTTGTTGACCACGTATACTTGCGTGTTGTGCGTAACTAGAATTTACCCAACAAGTTTTTGGAGCCGTTGCCAGGGAATTATTTTAATAATTTTTTTCCACATTAATTTCAATCAAATTGGTCTTAATTTAAACATTTTTTTTATTTTGTTTTCACTATCTTCTTATATTTCTCTCTTTTCAGGTACCATGGATGACTTTGTTTATTAATGGACTTATGCAAAGATGATTCACCCAAGGGACATGAGCACTAAGGGACTCAATATATTTTCTACATTGTCAGCACAAATTGCAACACTTTCAGAGAGGTTGGATATTCTTGTCGCCCAACGCACTCGAGAGATAGTAGTTACATGTGAATACTGTGCTGGCGAGCATCCGAGTTATCAGTGCAACATCAAGGTTGGACAAGTGCAGTTTGGGGGTGATTACTTCAATAACGATGCTTATCCCGATTATCAACAAGGTTGGGGGTATTACCTAGATTATGAACGGAGTTATAACTATCCCAACCAATACTGCATCCCAAGTCTAACACATCCATCAGATTTTTCATATCCACCTTCAACGCAACAAGAGGAAAATTCAAGGTTGAAGGAATTCATGTCAAAAAGCCTTGCAGACCATGACGAGATGATGATGAGTCAGGAGTTATCAAGCCAAAATCTTAACAAACAGACAGAACAACTCATTAATTCCTCAATGAATGGTCCTCAATGCATGGATTTCGAAACTGAACAAGATAATTCAAGAATGGAGGATTTGTGGTTCAAGTTTGTAGCATCAACTGAAGAGAAGATGATTGAGCAAGAGAGGTCAATTCGGAATCTGCAGAATCAAATGGATCAAATACTCGAAACCTTGAGCAATCACCCTCCAAACAATTGGTGTTATGACATTGATGATGAAACTGATGGAAAGCCAGAAGTGTGCATGCCACTGGATGAACTGAAAGGAGTGGACGTTAAGGATACAACTGGGGGTTTAGAAAATGAAGAACATCATATCACCTGTATTATACCCCAAGTGCCTTCTCGACCAGAGTTGTAAAATCCAGTGAGTTTTGCACACCCATGTCCTCTACGTAGTCACATTCAAGGAAATGAGCAGTATGATAAAGATGCCTCATATACAGCATGGTGGGCTGAAGAAGAGAAAATAATAGAGGAAAAGTTAGTTGTACTTTCAATGCCTCAACGCAACAGTTTATTCCCAATTACAACGGACGAGACACCTAGCTATGCAGTGGAGCTAGAGACATCATGGACAGGAATTATGCTAGATTGCTTCAATTCACAGACCCGCATGATGGGGAATCTACCAAAACACATAGCGGTTCTAATGGATGGAGGGTTCCTAGCTTATCGTAGAGGAATTGGATAGAGATGTCAAGAAAAGAGTCTAGCTAACAGACTATAAACCGAGCGCTCAATGGGAGGCACCCCATCCAATCTTTCTCCCTCCTTGTTTAATTCTTATTTACATTGCCATATTTAGTAGATGTTAGATAGTGGTAAATCATAATAATAGCTTTATTGTTTCTCCTCTCAGGTTAAATCCAATTGCTATAAGTATTCAGGATCAAATAGAAGTTAAACCAAACTGAAGCAGAACCAGAGTTGCAGAAGCGCTTGCCGCTGTGGCCGAGAAGAGGCTTGAGGGACGCACTTGACTTGCGAGCACCCAATTGGGACAGACTTTTGCAGACTCGCAAGTTGCGCGCCCTCGCGAGGATTGCAGATAGAGAGAGAGCTTGTCGCATGCGATGCCCCGATTGATCTTTGAGCTATTTATTTTAATTTCGAATCTCATGCATTTGGACAGTTAGAAGCCCACACTCAGTCTCTAACTATAGAATATCTCAAACTTAGCCATCGCCTGATATACCATCAGATCATGAGGAGGCAAACGGAGATGACATTGCCACTTAGGGGAGTATTCTTTCACTTTTAATTACAATGAGGGCATTGTTTATTTGAAGTTTAAGGGTATTGGGTCGTAGTGAATAGTTGTTGCATATAGTTAGTTGCATATAGTTTGATTGCATGTTTAAGTTGCATAGTAGGGGTATTTTAGTATAAATTTTTTTTATTAGTTTTCTTTTGTCTTGATTACTTAGTATGTGTTTAGTTGCATAACATTGCATAATCTCTGGCTTTTAGTTAGTTGAATTCTAATTTAGCCAATGATGACATAGAAATTTGATAGATTTTTGAATTTAGTGGATATCTTGAGCTTAGTTATAATTTTATACAGGATATAATTCATGCTTGTTGTTTAGATGTTACCAGGTAGCACGACAATGTTCCTATTTGCTTGTTGGTTAAGATTAGCATGCTTGTCTGCTGAGAGGAAAATGTTGTTTTTAATGATAGAATTGTGTAGGAAGTGAGTAATGACTATGAAGACACTTAAACTCAAGTTTTGGGGAACGCATGGGTATGCTTGCTTTATAAAAAAAATAGAAAAAAATATTGAATAATTACCGTGGCTAGTCTTGTTTCGGGGCCTTTGTTACTTGAGTAAGTACGCCCGAGGGGATTGTCTCTACACCTAGCGCCCTAAGGTCTTAATGGTCTGGGAGTCGTTGTTTGAAAGTTCGCTAAGGGGTAGCACTGTTAGCCTAATGGAATGAGACATTGCACAGTCATGGGATATATATATATATATATAAAATCAATAAACACCGCGGGAAAGTGCAAAAATCACCCACGCGAGTAAAAATAAAGTAGAATAAACCCTTTGCTAAACCTTAGTTTGTACTGATGTGTTGGAGTAGTTCTTGTTTCACTTGTATGCATAGTTCTTGATTTAAACTTTAATTTTCTACCTTAAGCAATAAAGCATGTGGTATCTTCACCTTTGTCAAGCTTATCTCTGAACACATCACACACACACATCATCTTTATAGCAGGTTAGGATTATATGATTGTATGTCATTATGCCTTTAGCTTAGTTTGATACTTTGTTCTTGGATCTTGATATTTCTCTGAGGCATATCGTATTGGAATTCATAACGTGACTGGAAATCTGGGGATTCATTTTCATAGTAGTGTAGCTTGCATAGCATATAGATTGCATTATATTGTGTTTCTTGGGGACAAGCAACGGTTTAAGTTTGGGGGTATTTGATAAGTGGATTTTTTTTTACATTTATCCGGTATCTTTTACTTGAATTAGTTGCTTATATTCATGTGTCTTAGTTACTTTTCATGTATGTTGTGTTCATTTTGTAGGTTATACGTTTGGGAGCGGTGTGAGCGATTATTGGTAAGGAAAAATAAAGAAAATGCCAAGAAAAGGCAATCCGGACATCATTTGGGATTTCATGTTACTTCATGTTCATGGCTTGGAACTTGGACTACATTGTAGAGCTTCTTTGTAGCTTTCCGGTACATCTTGAATCTCTCTAATCGAAGTTCGGATGCAAGAGTTATGATCGTTGTATCAACGGACGTCAAACTTCGCTGTTTTGGTTTGCCATTTTCATAGCAGTCCCTTCCAGCTCCATTTCAGCCTTCATCCGTGCATTATTTCTCAGTACTCAAAGAATGAAAGTTGTAGAGCTCGTCGATATCTTCGACTTGATAGGTGACAGGCCCCATAACTCATCCCAGATCAAACGTTATGGCCATTTTACCAGAGCACACTGCAGCAGAAAATCACCCACGCGCGGGAGCGCGAATTTGCGTATTGTGCATGCGACTTACAAGAGAGCAAAAAGCGCGATTTTTACTTTTTTTATGCTACCGCTACTAACTTGCAATTCTTTGCTGGCCGCATGACTTTGGGTGTTGACCAAAGCTGACTTTTCATTAAACAGTGCAATTGAAGCGTAACGGAGAGAGGGATTCAATTAGGGTTTATATATTAGACATATTTTCATCATAGAAACATAATCCACCCCTTGGGGGCTAGGGCTATCATTATTTTCTTTTCTTCTCTTTCTTTTTAGATTAGATTAGAACCCTAGAATAACTAAGATTTGGGGATTGAAGCAATTAAAGATCCTTGAAAGTTCAGAAGTGAAAGAAGAGAAGAAACTCAGATTTGCTATTCTTAATCCCTAACTCTCTTTACTTCTATTTGTATCTTTCAATGTATATTCAATTGTGGATGATGCATTTTGATTCTATAATGAACTAAACTCTATTTTGAGATTACAATGAAATCTATTGCTTAGTTTATTTCGATATACTTCATTGTTAACCTTATTAATTGTTATGAGATTGTCTATTAAGATTCACGCTTATTTGCTTAGTTGATTGGCCATCAATTACTGTGATAACCCATATGAACTTGAAAGACGAAGTATGAGTTTAGATTTGATCTTGATAGCTTGTGTTTGTATGTTCTACATGGTGATGGAATATATGATTCGTGCTTAGGATAGACATATACCGAAGCACCACTCGTAGTCAATTGAGGACTTGGGTTCAAACCCTAATTATTTGTAAATCACATAGACATATAGTGGTTTAAGTAATGTGGATGTTCATGTGTATTCTATCAATTATGGATTATATGTGATATGAGTATGGTACATCGAGAGTTGGTTATATTTCACTTTCGTGTTCTCGACTAACAATCCGTTATAATTAATTTGGTCTAACTGGAAGTGTGTTGATTTAAATGATGCAATAGGGGAAATTGTAATCTCATGTCTTTATTATCTAGTCTCATTCTAGGGGTAGTTAGTACTATTTAATTTCATAGTTTAAATATAAAAACTCAAAGCAATCGTTTAAATAAGACTGAAATGGTTATGGGCTAATGCTTGGTGAACTTTAATAATTAATTCTCCGTGGTAACGATACTTTACTTACTCTTTATTACTTTTTGACCACGTATACTTGCGTGTTGTGCGTAACTAGAATTTACCCAACACTCCTGTCCAAAATATAGGTGGAAACACTGGAAACTCTCGGACGGTCACCGCTAAACAGTTCAAGGAGCTGGGACCACCGGAGTTTATTGGAGAGCTAAAACCACTTAAGGAGGAAGCATGGATAAAGCAGATCACCAAGATATTTGATGTCTTGGGATGCTCCGAGGAGCAAAAGGTTCCCTTTGCCGCCTTTATGTTGCGAGGAGAGGCAGATTACTATTGGGAATTGGTAAAGCGAACTCAACCAGCCGCACTGAAGATGTCTTGGGAGAAGTTCCAAGAACTATTCAACGACAAGTACTTTCCCGAAAGTATTCGTCACATAAAAGAGGTAGAGTTTATCAAGTTGGAGCAGAATAATATGACCGTGTCGCAGTACGAAGCGAAGTTTGCCGAGTTGTCTCGGTTTTCATCCCACTTGGTGGATAATGAAGAGAGAATGACGCGAATGTTTTTAAGAAGTTTAAAGCCGGAGATACGTCAACATCTTATTTCTCATAAACTGTGTTTGTATTCAGATGTTGTAAATATGGATCAGTTAGTAGAGCGCGATAACGAGTCAACGCAACCAAAAAGAGAGCAAATGACAAAATGATAATACCAATGACAAAGTATCATCAAGCAATCGACAATAAGCGTGGAGGGAATCAACATGCCAGAAGTGGTAACCACTTCGGTGGTAATCAGGGCCAAAATAATAAGAATGGACATTTCAAGAAGAGGAGATTCAACAATGATGGAAGGACGTCAGCATCAACACCCGTTGTTAAGGAAGGAGAATGACCACCTATCATATGCTTCAAATGCGGAGGGGAGGGACACATCAGTCCAAACTGCGCGATGCCATCCAAAGCATGTTATAATTGTGGAAGAGAAGGTCACTTAGTCCGATTTTATCGTTCACCGAAGACAAGTTCAGCCAGGATGGAGGCACCAAAGGCTGTCCCAAAAAAGTCAAAGTCGATAGTGCAAGGGAGAGCGTTTGTTGTGACCTCCCAGAAAGCAAGGAACCCGAATGAGGTCATTATGGGTAAGCTTATTATAAATTCTAGCGAAGTCTATACCTTATTTGATACCGGTTCTACCCATTCTTTTATTTCTCCTACTTGCGCTCAACGATTAAATTTGACTACGGAGAAATTAGACTTTGACTTATCTGTGGAAACTCCGTTGGGAGAAACCTTCATTACATCCACTGTTTATAAGTCTTGTTTGGTTCAAATCGGTATCCTTACATTAACTGTCGATCTTATTTCATTAAAAATACTTGCATTTGATGTGATTCTAGGGATTGATTGGTTAACTACTCATCATGCAAAAATTGATTGTTTTCATAAGGTTGTTAGTTTCCATATTCCTAACCAACCTATTATGCGAATTCAAGCAACCAAACCATTAAAATTAATAACTGTCATCTCAAGCCATAAAGCTATTCGTTTATTAAAAAATGGATGTCAAGCTTTCTTAGCTCATGTCACGGATCTAAACAAAAATACGTCAGTTTTGAATGATATTTCTATTCTTAATAAATTTCCTGATGTATTCCCTGAAGAACTTCCTGGCCTACCCCGAGAGCATGAAATTGAATTTTGTATCGACCTTAAACCCGGTACAAAATCCATTTCCAAAGCCCCATATCGAATGGCTCCTATTGAACTTCAGGAGTTAAAGACCCAACTGCAGGAAATGTTAGACATTGGTTTTATTCGTCCTAGTACTTCTCCTTGGGGTGCTCCTGTTCTATTCGTGAAGAAGAAATATGGGAATATGCGACTTTGTATTGATTATCGGGAGTGGAATCATGTCACCATCAAAAATAGGTACCCATTGCCACGTATTGATGACCTGTTTGACCAGTTGCAAGGCGCTAAATTCTTTTCAAAGATTGACCTTCGTTCAGGATATCACCAATTGAAGATTAGAACAGATGATATTCCAAAGATGACTTTTTGAACTCGGTACGGGCAGTATGAATTCCTAGTCATGTCCTTTGGATTGACTAATGCTCCTGCTGCCTTTATGGATATGATGAACCGAGTATTCAAAGAATATTTGGATCACTTTGTGGTAATCTTTATTGATGATATCCTTATTTATTCCAAAAGTCGTGAAGATCATGAGCAACACTTGAGGCTGATACTCCAAAAGCTTTGTGAATACAAGCTTTATGCCAAGTTGAAGAAATGCGAGTTCTGGCTTGAGGAAGTAGCATTCCTAGGGCACGTAGTATCAAGTCATGGAATACCTATTGACTCGGCAAAGATTGAAGCTATTAAAAGCTGGGAGCAACCCAAATCAGTGACCGAAGTACGTAGCTTTCTCAGTTTTGCTGGTTATTATCAGAGAATCGTGGAAGGATTTTCTCGAATCGCTACTCCATTAACTCAGCTGACTCGGAAAGATACAAAATTTGGTTGGAGCGAGGATTGTGAGAAGAGTTTTCAAGACCTCGAGAGGAGACTCATTTCAGCACCTGTTCTGACAAAACCATCTGGCTCGGAGGGATTTGTCATCTACAGTGATGCTTAGGGCAAAGGGTTAGGATGTGTTCTCATGCAACATGGGAAAGTCATAGCCTATGCCTCAAGACAACTCAAAGAATATGAGAGGAATTATCCTACTCATGATCTAGAGTTTGTAGCGCCCACAAATCCGGGTATCTTCTAACCCGACAGATGGTGCTATACTGTACAACATTCATACATTCATTCAATTGAAAAGTCTCAAAGAACGAACATAACTTCTATATATTTAAAGTAATATTTACATTTCCCAGGTTGTATACCCATTACAAAGGTTCTTTATTATAATATCAGTTACATTACAACAACAGACCTATACTATTACAAGACAGCTCAGTAATCTGCCTAGCTTTTCCCTCATCCTTTTTCGATCCTTTGGGACGTTCAGTCTTAGCTGCATTCATATGGTTCAAGCAAGAGTTAGCATAACTAGCTCAACAAGTATAATAATTTAATAACAATATGCTTGACACATACAAATCGTATATCTTCAATCACTGAACAATAGTTATGAAGTACTATTGATAACTCAAAATAGTACTTCATCTTTTCTTTCAAAATATTTTACAATAATAACAATATTTAGTAAAACCTTCACTCTGGTTAGAGACCTCGTGTATTCATTCTTTATTGGAAAAAGGACAACCCGGAAGCAAGTCCGTAAGCCAGATATTACTTACGAGCACTTCTAGGTGATCAGTCTATTGTACTCTATATTGATCAACACTACATCCATTAAACGTATACACGTTTAAGCATTTGGCAACCTCACGTACCTGTCGTTTTACTGACAAAACATTTGTTTAACATTTCAGTCTTCTTTTGAAAACCATATCAAGTAGTTGACAAAAGATAACAACATTTGATAATAAATGAATAGATTATCATACATCAAGTCTAGACAAAAGAATTGGCTTTAACTTCAACATACTTCAATTCATGCGAAAGAATACATGAACTTCAAAAACTTGTTCAGATTGAACAGAGACAAGAGTTAGAATACTTGCCTTTAGTGTCTGCTACGGTATATTAACTTTATGTTCAAGTCGTTCAAGTCTCTACAATACATGATCACATAATGCCTTACATTAGCTCTCATATAATCAAGTATATATATATGACTATATCACACTTTCATCTCAATTTAACTGTGTATTAGATTCAGTTACTATTCGTTCCAGTTTATCATTATCCTTACATTTAAATTCATCTAGGTTATCTCAACCTTTATACAACATCCTTAAGGTTTAACAAAGTTTAAACAATGTTACATTACATTCCTTAAGTTATGTTTACTTTTAAATCAATTAGCTTTCCTTTCTTTGTACTTAGAAACCTTCATTACTATCCTTGTTTCGAGACCGGCATCATGCAAACTTTATATTTTACATCTCTGCCAATGCAAGACACGAGCTTATAGTAGCATTGTCCCGGACTTGGCCATGCACATGACGAGTCCTTACTTAATGGTACAATGCTGCCACTCTCCAAAAAGATTTTTAGATCAGTACATGAAATATTATGGCACATATTATACTATGGTTCGTGGTTACAGGATAAACTCTTGCGATTGTACTCGGACAATCATGCTACGTCATTCTTGTGTGATTCATTTGGCACTAGGGTTGGCGTGTGGCCAACTCTGTGCACCAGAAAACTATTTCTGTTTGTGAATTTTGTGAACTTCCCAGACACATAACTTCTTCATTATAAGTCCCAATTGGCTCGTTCAAAAGCCTACGGTTCACAAATTATGTAATCTACGCATTTATGCAAGAATTTTATCTATTTGACTTCGTTTGCTAAAAATTTACCTATTGGTTCATTTTTAACGAAAACGATAAACGTTCGTGAACGTTCAACGCTTGTTTCTTCGTTCTAAGTCGGAATCCGGTCATTTTTGAGTCCGCAACTCTTAAATGCCAAATATGACTTGTATCTATTGGAAAACAATGGTTCCATGATAAAACGCAACATTTGACTTCTTTTCCGAGAATTTTACGAATTCGACGATTATCGTCCAATCGTGCAATTTCCAGCGAATCTTCCTTCTTATGATTTGTTCAACATTACAAATGAATTCCATTCATCATGTGAACATCTCAACATACTTATTACAACAACCTATATTCATTATTGGATTTTGACTTATTCTTCATGAGCTTATAACTTGTCAATTTATAAACTACTTAAGATTTAATTATTCATGACTTATGACAATTAAAGTTTCTTAATCATCATACTTTACATTTTCTTCACATATAACTTTACTTATGTATATATGATACATATAATCATATAAGTTCTTAATTCACTTCTCTTAATAAACTCATTACAAGTTCATATTTTCATACTTAACATTCAAGGTTAACTTATAATAAGTTTATAACTTTTATAAGTTCAAATGACTTATTGCCAACATATGTGGCTTAAGTTCATGACTTACACATTCTTCTTACTTCTTATCATTCATGTTTCTTAATCCATCTTTTCTTATCAACCTATCATGGTAGAGATAGAAGATAATGGAGAAGAAGTCTTACTTTTGTGTTGTCTTGGTAAGGTAGTTTTCTTCTTCTTCTTACTTATGGAATGACTTATTTGTAACTTATTCTCTCTAACACTTAAGCACTTTGAAATGTTGTATGGATTGAACAAGTGTTAAATGGCTTGTAAGCCTCCTATATTTATAGAAGTTGCAAAGCTAGGGTAGTTTAGTCTTTAAATCATCCCACCTCCTTTAAGCCACCTCCTTACTATTCATTACTCGTTAATCACAACACTTATCCTATGCTTGGCCATTACTCATTTAACTTGGTCATTACTCTTAATACTTGGTCATTACTCTTAATACTTGATCCTTACATTTACTTGGTCACCACATATTAACCATGTTAATATGGTTTGCCCCAAGGGTCAACCAATTCATTCCACTCTAGCTTGGGCTTGGACCAACTAAATCTTTGGGCTTTGCATTAATAAACACTAATTGGTTCATTAATTAATGATTGGGCCTTAACATGTTA
Organism: Panax quinquefolius; assembly: GCA_020205615.1. Lineage (NCBI taxonomy): Eukaryota > Viridiplantae > Streptophyta > Magnoliopsida > Apiales > Araliaceae > Panax > Panax quinquefolius. Next base: position 67,800 of record JAINUW010000166.1, read on the forward strand.
ATCTACTTGGACTTGAATATAATTGTTAACTAATCTTCCAAGTCCATTAACATTACTTAATACATATATATATAGTTTATGTATTATTTTCGTATTATAATTCATATAGGATTTATATACGATATTTCATCCTTCATACCAACTCGTATAATACTTCGTACTATACTCGTTTTCATTACTTTGTACAATACCTAGGTATCATATCATTATCACTTATTCATTACTACTTAGCCTTCCTTAACGTTTATAAATTAAGTTCGCAAGCGAAATATTACATTTTCCATAACTAGATTTTTATTACATAATCCATCTTACCTTGTTATTCCATCATTACGTATTTCTCGGAAATTCAAAAATATATCCCGAACAAATACCGATGAATAGTGAAATTCAGATAAGGCACACTTAGAAGGGGGGGTTGAATAAGTGTGGATACAAACTATGACCAATTAAAACCTTTAAATCAAATTGCGGAATGTAGTCAACTATATTTGTGAATACAGCTTGCTGAATGAATATGGTCTACCTAATTAAATTTTTGTTTAAGAAAATATCTTGGTGTTTTTGTAAAATAAAATATTTTGTGAAAACAGATAATTAAAATCAATTAACTTGTGAGATATAAAGATAGAGCAAGTAATAGTAAATAACAATTAAGATTTTTACGTGGTTTGGTTATTGATTCATATAATAACCTACTCCACGTCAATACCAACTAGTATTGGAGACTCACTTTTATTTCTTTAAAAATGACCCTTGTTACAAAACAGATTCAATCAAATTGAATAACAATAATTCACTTGAGCACACTTGCTCCTTGTGCACCAATTCACCCCTTAAGCTTCTAAGCTTCCTTGAACCTGTTTGTAAACAAACCTTAATCCACCTGGATTAAATTCCCTTTAGACAACACTAATTCTAAAAACAAATAAGATTACAATGATAGAGGTCTAATGATCAAAGCAAATAAACAATTTAACAATGCAAGGCTCGACTAATGAATGCAATGATCAAATAGAAATAGTAAAAGATATCACCAATTTAATGCCCATGCAAATTGACTGAATATATATCAATGAATCAGCAGCTCAAAATTTGCACCGGAAACAGAGTAGCTTTTAAAGTATATAAGTGCAAGATATTAAATCGAGTGTTGTTGTGTTGTATTTTTCATCACTGATCTCAGCTGCTTTTTATAGCCCAAACAAATTTTACCGTTGCTAATAAGAAAAGTTTACGTTAAACAAAGGCAACGTTCCAATGATTTTCAGTTGAAACCAAACGAAACAAATAAATGTTTGGAAAAATATTGGACTCCCTCAAAGATAATAGAGACCAAGTCAACTAGGACTAAATCTGTAACAATTATGATTTATGATAAAGATTAAGTCAGTCAATAACTGTAACTCAAGTGCCGTCACTTATCATGATAGTAACAGAACAAATTCCAACTTCTTAAAGATAATCATGACTTCCTTCTTTCAAGGTATGTGCCAATTAAAGCTCTACCGCCATATGCAACTATCAATTTCCAAAATGCAGCTATTAGACTTCTAATCAAAATCCACTACTACCATATATACAACCAATCTGTAATAAATAGAAAGCAAATTATATTCAACTAATCCTACACATGCATAATATATCATTCGGACACTAATCCTACGCATGCATGCTGACGATTTTCCTTGTTAGTAAATAGCAGTGAATGACATATATAAAATATGCACAAAAAATTAATTCATAATTTAATGCATACATGATATGTCCTAGAGCCTTGAATTAAAAAATCATATATTTGCAATGACCTTACATATTTTTCTTAGGACTCAAATCTTCAAAGTCTTTCATCAATGATCTTTCATCAACTTCCTGAAATCCATAATACACAATTTAGTACAGGCGAGTAAATCATCATCAAAACATTTAGGCTAGAACGTGAATTAATCAACATTCTCCCCCTTTTTGATGATGACAACATATATAGATACAACTCCCCCTAAATTCATGCATATTTCAGGAGAAATTTATAACACCTGCATGTTAGTATCACACTAAACCATCAATTCTTAAAGTGCCTGCAACAAAATCAGTTTAAGGCATGCAGCAAAATTATAAATAGTCTTAACATCCATGCGATGTTTCTTAACATCCATGCAATAGTCTTAAAACAAACTAAAAACAGAACATAAAATTCTTAGAAATTCTCCCCCTTTGGCATCATGCAAAAAGAGAAGACCTTAATCAATCTCCTCGAGATTAGCTCGCTGTTCTGCATGAGTGGTAAAGTATGGGCGATGACGAAGGCGATGAAGACGTTCTTCCAAAGTGTAATCATTGGCCAGTCGAGGTGGTCGAGGAATAAAGGTCGCAGGAGGAAGCTCCATATCCAGAAAGTCACCCTTATATTCAGCCAGCCAATTGTTCATTGGCCATTCGGGGATGGGAGAATACATTGTTGGAACATGAAACCTCTGGCCAATAGCATTGAACTTGGTGGCCATAAAATCTGCAAGCTCCCTGAGTTGATAACTGATAAATTTAACCTCTTGACTTAACTGACAAGTATTTCGTTTAAATTTACGTTGGAGTGCTTCTACCATAGCTATCGTCTAAATCTAAAAACCCGCTTGAAGATCAATAAATTTATCTTCCACCCAATGATATAGTTTATTGATCTCAGGAGCATCCATAGGTAACTTCCCTTTCTCAAGACACACAAGACGATTTCTGATTTCAACCAACTCGTCTTTCAAAGAAGTTTGATTTTGCAAAATTTCAGTCAAGACATTCATAACATCAGATCCATTGGAATTGGGCAAAGAAGAAGAAGATGATTCAGGAGGATGAGAAACAGGAGGAGGAGTAACAGGAGAATCAGGCAGAAGACGTACGAATTCACCAACATGAAAAGTGATGTGTGATTTTGTCAAATTGGCAGTGTCAATAAGCTCATGATTTGTCACAGAAATTTAATCATCAAAAGAAATCTTAAAATGTTGAAAAACTTTTGTTAAAAATTTACCGTAAGGAAGATATTTCTTGCTTTGACGAATGCAACTTTGCATATGAGATAACATCATTTGAGATAAATTAAAAACCTTTCCTTTGAGAATCATTGCTACGACAACTAAATCCCGATAAGTAAAATCAGAACCCCCACCGAGGCGGGGAAACAGATTATATCGAACCAACTTATGCAACACACATGCAGTAGGACATACACTGACAGTTTTTGGTAAAGACAGAGATGAAAGAGAATTGTCATTAATGACTATATGAAGATGTTCTAAAGGAGGAAAAGGAGTATTGACCGCTCCTTTGAGAGTGAAAGGACATGGTCCAGTAGAAGAAACACCCAGAATACTTCCAAAATCTATACTTGTGAAAAATAAAGATTTACCTTTGACAAATGTGGTAAAACAGTCTCCATTACACTCAAGATTAGTGTAAAATTGTTGGACCAACCGAGGATAGGAAACAGTAGGAGGAAACAGCATAGAAAAAATGTTGCACTCGGTGATTTTTTTTTTCCAAAACAGAGTTTTTGAGATAGAAGAGATCCAAAGATTTTTCATACACAAATTGTTTTGCAGCAATGGAGTTTTTAAAACGTGCTTCAAAACTAGGACCTCTAAAGAAATTCTCTTATAAATTAAAAGAAGATGAAAACGAATTTACCAGATTAGATGGAGATTCTGGCTATGAGAAAAATTTCTCTTCATCTACTGGTTGCTTCGATTTTCCTTGAGGAGACAGATCGACTTCGGAGTTTTTCATGAAAGAAAAACTAGAATCTGAGTTGTCGGACAGAGTTGTAGCATCAGACACGCTTGCACAGAGGATTTCTTCTGTACATGCTTGGACTTCATCTTTGTTCTTGTAACTCTAGGCAACGAGGCACCTTCATCGGTTGATTTTCTAGCAGATTGCTTATTTGCTCTGGTTTTCATGGTGTGATAAATGTTGTGAGTGAAACAAAGAAAATGGTGAAGACGCAAGATCTAACTAATGATGAAGTCTGAAGATATAAAATAAAACTATTCAAGAGTCCATCACCAAAAAGCGTGTGTCTTTTCAAGTTTCAAAAAGAGTCTGTTCGGCTGTGGTTCCGAGTTCTAAGGTGGAAGTCCTTACGTTTCCTTCTTAATTGATATCCGGCGATAATTATGATTTCTAATAAAATCGTGTATCTATCCAGATAAGGAATGTCTAACAAATATATTTGCATGAAATATACTTTTAAGTACGTAAATCATAATTATACCATGCACATTCTAAGTTCTCTCCTTAACATACAAAATCTTTCCTCACTCAAGGGTTTAGTAAAAATATCACTAATTGTTTTCGGTAGGAATAAAACCAATTTGACTAACCCTTTTGAAACATTATCCCTTAAAAATGATGTCCGACCTCTCTATATATTTTGTACGTGAATGCAAAAAACAGATTCTTTGATATGTCAATAGACTAGAATTATCACAATATATAGGCACATTATTGCGAGATAATATCAAAATCACATAATGTTTGTCTCATCCATAATATTTGAGAGCAACAACTTCTCGTGAGCTAAATATTCACCCTCGGTAGTTGATAAAGCAATCAAGTTTGCTTTTTACTATGCCACCTAAACAAGACTATGTCCCAAAAAATGTACACGCACCACTTGTGCTTTTTCTATCAATTTGAAATCCTGCATAGTCAGCATCTGAATAACCCATTAGATCAAAATGATTACATATAGGGTAAAATAATCCTAAATTTAAAGTACCACTTAAATATTTAAAAATTCTTTTAACTGCTTGTAAGTGGGATTCTTTGGGTTTAGATTGAAATCGAGCACAAAGACATACAATGTACATTATCAGGTCTAGACGCAGTTAAATATAATAAAGAACCAATCATACCTCGATATTTAGTTACCTCTACATCTATACCTTTATCGTCTGATGTGAGCTTTATTGACGTGCTCATTGGTGTAGCTTTTGGATTTGTTCCTTCAAAACCAAATCTCTTAAGAAGCTCTTTTGTGTATTTGGTTTGATGAATATAGATCCCTTCTCTTGTTTGCTTGATTTAAAGTCCCAAAAACTAATTTATCTCTCCCATTAAGCTCATATCAAATTCCTTATGCATACACTTTGAAAACCACTCACAAAGAAAATCATTAGTAGCACCAAATATTATATCATCTACATATATTTGAATAATAATTATTTCTTGTTTTCATGTTTAATAAATAATGTAGAATCTATTTTACCTCTAGCAAAACCACTTGAAATAAGATACTTACTCAACCTTTCGTACCAAGCCCTTGGAGCTTGTTTGAGACCATAGAGAGCTTTCTTCAGCTTAAAAACATGATTGGGATATTTCTCATGTTCGAATCCAGGAGGCTGTTTGACATATACTTCTTCATTAATGTATCCATTAAGAAACACACTCTTTACATCCATTTGATGAAGCTTGAATTTCTTGTAACACGTGAATGCTAACAAAATACGGATAGACTCTAGTCTTGCGACTGGAGCATAAGTTTCTTCATAGTCGATCCCCTCTTATTGATTGTACCCTTGAGCCACTAACCTTGCTTTATTTCGAGTAATTGTCCCATGCTCATCAAGCTTGTTTTTAAACACCCATTTTGTTCCAATGATGGAACTATCCTTAGGAGGAGGCATTAATTCCCAAACTTGACACCGTTCAAATTGTTGAAGTTCCTCTTGCATTGCCATAAGCCAATTTTCATCAAGTATAGCTTCTTTTGCATTCTTTGGTTCTACTTATGATAAAAATGCAGAGAACGCGCAATGATTTTGTAGATTTCTTCGTGTAGTAACTCCTTTGTTTATATCTCCAATAATGTTTTCTGGTGGATGATCCTTGAGATATTTTGCTGTCTTTGGCATTTGAACATTGTGTATTATCTCTTCCTATTGTGAGAAATTTTCTTCAAGATTTTGTGTTATTTCTTGTTCATTTTCATGTGAACTGTTCAATCCAGCCTGTTGAATTTGTCTATTCGGTTTGCTTAATGGTTCTCTTCAGTTTACTGAATTTGTTAAAGTTTCCAAATTTCCTGCATCCTCTTCTCTTTCTTTTGGAAGATCATTGTTAGTCTCATTGAAAGTTATATGAATTGATTCTTCAACACATAATTTGTAAATATTAAAAACACGATATGCTTTGCTGTTATGTGAATAACCAATGAAAATACCTTCGTAGGATTTAGCATCAAATTTACCCAAGTTATCACTAGTATTTAGTATATAACATTTAGACCCGAATACTTTGAAATAACTTATATTAGGGATTTTGTTATTCAATAGCTCATAAGGAGTTTTCAAAATAATAGGACGAATAAGAACACGATTTAACACATAACATGAAGTATTAACAGCTTCAGCCCAAAATTTCTTTGGAAGTTTACTTTCTTGTAAAAGTGTTCTAGCTGTTTCTTGAAGTGTTCTGTTCTTTCTTTCTACTACTCCATTTTGTTGAGGAGTTCTAGGAGCTGAAAACTCATGACTTATACCTTTTTGATCACAAAATATAACAAAGTCCTTTTGAAATTCAGTACCATGATCACTTTGAATTTTTATGAGCTTGAAATCATATTTAGTCTCTAAATTTCTTATTAACTTTTCAAACTCTTTAAAAGCTTCATCTTTGGTTTTTAAGAATAGTACCCATGTAAATCTAGAAAAATCATCAACTATCACAAATGCATAAAATTTACCATTAATACTAGCATGTCTTTCTGGACCAAACAAGTCAAGATGAAGTAATTGTAAAGGAGAGGAGGTTGATAACTTATTCTTTGCACTAAATGATGTTCTTACTTGTTTTCCAAGTTGGCAAGGAACACATACTCCTTTCTTTTCGAATTTTATCTTTGGCAATCCTTTGACCAGATTTTTAGAGGACAATTTCTTGATTAACTCCATGTGAACATGTCCCATCCTTTTATGCCATAGATTAGCCTCATTTTGCACCGAGGCAAGACATAATTATTCATCATGTCCCTCAAAGTCAATAGTATATATATTTCCTTCTCTTTGTGCAACTAGAGAAACATTGTTAGTACGATGGGAAATAATGCATTTTTCTTTATCAAAACTAACTTGGTGACCATTGTCCATTAATTGACTTATACTAATAAGATTAAATTCGAGGCCGTTAACTAAATGAACATTGTCGATGTTAACCTTACCATTACCAATTTTACCTTTTCCAATAATCTCACAAGTTCGATTATCTCCAAATGTGACCGTTCTGTTTTTCTTCTTGATTTTTAGTTCAACGAACTTTGATTTGTCACCGGTCATATGACGAGAGCATCCACTATCAAGAATCCACTTTTGAGAAGGAACTCTTGCCTTGAAACATACCTGTTAAGAAAAGATATTTCATCCTTTTGGTACCCACATCTTTTTGGGTCCTTTAATATTAGTAGCAAGTAAATCATTCTTTTTAATCCATACCTTTTTAATCTTATTTTTCTTATAACAATTTATGTCCAAGTGACCTTTAATACCACAATTTTTGCATGTTGTGAAAGGAGAAGAATAATTCAATTTGAAACGTGACTTGGATCTAAGTATATTCACATTACCAGTTTTATGAGTGGGATTATAACCTATTCCTTGTCTATCAAAACTAGGTTTTTGCTTTCCTAACATTACAGTTAAATTTTCTTCTCCTTGAACGAATTTAGCAAGAGATATTTTTAATGAATCTACTTCCTTTTGAAGTTCATTATCATGAATAGGTTTAGATGGAGATTCATTACCAAAAGCATCAATATATACATCTCGCATTTTTAGTTCATTTGTCAATTTTTCAACTTCATTATTCAAATGATTTACTTTATTAAAAAGAATTTTGTTATAATTCTCAAGAAAATTATTTTTAGCAATCAAAACTTTTTCTTCTTTACATATGGATTCCTTTTCAATATTTTTCTTTTCATCTATCAAGGATTCTACTTCACCCATTAATGTGTTAACTAAGTCTTTTAAATGTGCATTATTTTCTTTTAATTTCTCATTTTCTTGTTTCAAAGAAATAGTTTCAAACATAGATACCTCATTTGATTCACCTTCTATTCCCATGAAGCATACTTGAGCTATCTCATCCTTGGCGCGAACCTTAATTTTGATTCTTCTTCATCACTCCAAGTGACTAGTGCCTTGTTTCTCTTATTATCCTTGAAGCTTGTTTTTCCTTTATTTTTTAGTTGAAAACAGTCCTTCTTGAAGTGCCCTGGACGTCCACATTCAAAACATGTCTCCTCAGTTTCTTTTCTTTTGCCTTTATTTGAGTTGAAGATATTCTTTCGTTTATTCTTTCTTTGAAGAAGTCCTTTGAGTCTCCTTGTCATCAAGGCTATCTCTTCATCAGAATCATCATCAAGCTCTTCTTCGTTTCCTGCATTAAGAGCTAAAACCTTTCTTTGAGGAGTTTCGTCCTCATCATCATACCTCTTTAACTGATGTTCATATTCCTCAAGTTCACCAAAAAGGGTTAGTGTATCCATAGTAGATATAGTAGAGGAATCTTGAAGAGTAGTAATCTTAGATGCAAACCTCTTGAACATAGCCCGAAGTAACTTACGATTAATCTCACTTTGTGGAATAGATTTGTCTAGCAGCTTTAAGGAGTTTAGAAGAACAAGGAACCTTGCTTGGGCCATCTTTATAGTTTCATCTTTCTCAAGTTTGAACATCTCATAGTCATGCATAAGCATGCTTTGTTTAACTTCTCGAACTTTTGAAGTTCCTTCATGACTCACCACAAGAGTATCCTAGATTTCCTTAGCTGTGTTGCATGAAGATACTTTGTAATCTCGGACTGGACCATGCCACTTAGTAGAGTGTACATTGCTCTTGAGTCATAGGATACCATGAAGGTTTCAGTTGAATCCATTTCTAGTAAGGTCTTTGGTGTACCGTCATCATTCCTTGGAATAACTGGTCCATTCTCCACAACCCACCATTCCCAAGGATCTCTTTTAAGGTAGATCCTCATTCGAAATTTCCAGAAGTTGTAGTTTTTTGTTCCATACAGCAATGGAGGTCTATTGGTTGATTGACCTTCTTCATTGTTGTTTCCAAACTGTGCCATGTCAGAAACTTTCCCTACAAGTCACCTTTAAGACCAAGTAAGTAGAGCCAAGCTCTAATACTAAATGAAATTCAGATAAGGCACACTTAGAAGGGGGGTTGAATAAGTGTGGATACAAACTATGACCAATTAAATCCTTTAAATCAAATTGCGGAATGTAGTCAACTATATTTGTGAATACAAACTTCTTTGAATGAATATGGTCTCATCAATTAAATTTTTGCTTAAGAAAATATCTTGGTTTTTTGTAAAATAAAATATTTTGTGAAAAGCAGATAATTAAAATCAATTAACTTGTGAGCTATAAAGATAGAGAAAGTAATAGTAAATAACACCAAGTTTTTTACGTGGTTTGGTTATTACCTCTATATAATAACCTACTCACGTCCAATACCAACTAGTATTGGAGACTCACTTTTATTTCTTTAAAATGACCCTTGTTACAAAAAACAGATTCAATCAAATTGAATAACAATAATTCACTTGAGCACACTTGCTCCTTTGTGCACCAATGCACCTTAAGCTTCTAAGCTTCCTTGAACTGTTTGTAAACAAACCTTAATCCACTGATTAAATTCCCTTTAGACAACACTAAGTCTAAAAACAAATAAGATTACAATGATAGAGGTCTAATGATCAAAGCAAATAAACAATTTAACAATGCAAGGCTCGACTAATGAATGCAATGATCAAATAGAAATAGTAAAAGATATCACCAATTTAATGCCCACGCAAATTGACTGAATATATATCAATGAATCAGCAGCTCAAAATTTGCACCGGAAACAGAGTAGCTTTTAAAGTATATAAGTGCAAGATATTAAATCGAGTGTTGTTGTGTTGTATTTTTCATCACTGATCTCAGCTGCTTTTTATAGCCTAAACAAATTTTACCGTTGCTAATAAGAAAAGTTTACATTAAACAATGGCAACGTTCCAATGATTTTCAGTTGAAACCAAACGAAACAAATAAATATTTGGAAAAATATTGGACTCTCTCAAAGATAATAGAGACCAAGTCAACTAGGACTAAATCTGTAACAATTATGATTTATGATAAAGATTAAGTCAGTCAATAACAGTAACTCAAGTGCCGTCACTTATCATGATAGTAACGGAACAAATTCCAACTTCTTAAAGATAATCATGACTTCTTTCTTTCAAGGTATGTGCCAATTAAAGCTCTACCGCCATATGCAACTATCAATTTCCAACATGCAGCTATTAGACTTCTAATCAAAATCCACTACTGCCATATATACAACCAATCTGTAATAAATAGAAAGCAAATTATATTCAACTAATCCTACACATGCATAATATATCATTCGGACATTAATCCTACGCATGCATGATGACGATTTTCCTTGTTAGTAAATAGCAGTGAATGACATATATAAAATATGCACAAAAAATTAATTCATAATTTAATGCATACATGATATGTCCTAGAGCCTTGAATTAAAAAATCATATATTTGCAATGACCTTACATATTTTTCTTAGGACTCAAATCTTCAAAGTCTTTCATCAATGATCTTTCATCAACTTCCTGAAATCCATAATACACAATTTAGTACTGACGAGTAAATCATCATCAAAACATTTAGGCTAGAACGTGAATTAATCAACAAATAGTATTTTTCGGAAAATCTCTCAGAAAACTTTTATTTTCGTCTTAGAAATTCAAACACTTTAATTCATCCACGTAGCTCAAATACTACGACATTCTAACATCAATAGGTTATACAATGACAAACATCTTGATAACACATAGAATAAAATTTTATTATTATTTAATTTAATAAAATCATTTTACAATAAGATCCGAATTTCTCGGTCGTTACATTCTTCCCCCTTATAAAGATTCTATCCCAAGAATCTCGTCTTACTTTAATCAAATAGATGAGGAAAATTTTTCTTCATCTTTTCTTCTAGTTCCCACATTGCTTCTTCAGCATCATGGTTCTTCCATAATACCTTTACTGATGGTATTACCTTGTTCCTCAGAACTTGTTCCTTTCTATCAATGATCTGCATCGATGATTCTTCATATGTTAAGTCTTTCTCGATATGAATCGGCACATACTCGATTACATGCTTATAGTCCGGCTTATACGGACGTAATATAGATACCGGAAATACGTTATGTCTTCGTTCTAGGTTTGGAGGTAATGCTATCACATAAGCTACCTCTCCCACCCGTTTTAATACCTCAAAAGGTCCTATAAACCTTAGACTTAACTTTCCTTTCTTTCCAAAGCGTATCTTTTCTTTCCAGAGACATACCTTTAGAAACACATACGAGCCCACCTCAAACTCTCGACTTAGTCTACATGAGTGCGCATACTTCTTTACATGCGTCCCGAGTCAGAACGAGACGCATCCGAATTAACTTTACCACATCCACTGTCTGCTGTACCAATTCTGATCCAATGATGTACCAATCAGAGAGGACTATTCAAACTTTGCAAGATTTATTAAGACTCTGTGTCCTTGACTTCAAGGGAAGTTGGGACAAGTTCTTACCATTGGTGGAGTTTTCCTACAACAACAGTTATCAAGCAAGTATTGGCATGGCTCCATTTGAGGCATTATATGGAAGAAAGTGTCGTTCTCCAGTATGTTGGGATGAGGTGGGTGAAGCAACGTTGTTGGGACCGGAGTTGGTACGTATGACTATGGAAAAGATTCAAACGATCCGGCAACGTATAAAAACCTCACAAGATCGACAAAAGAGTTATGCTGATCTTCATCGAAAGAACGTGGAATTTGATATTGGAGATCATGTGTTGTTACGTGTTGCTCCATGGAAAGGAGTTACGAGATTTAGAAAGAGAGGAAAGCTCAATCCTTGATTCATTGGCCCATTTTTAATCCTCGATTGAGTAGGAGCTGTGGCCTATAGACTCGCTTTACCGCCAAGTATGTCTCGTGTTCATAACGTTTTTCACATATCCATGTTACGTAAATATGTGGAAGACCCGAACCACATTATTGAGTTAGAACCGGACGAGATAGCGAAAGATTTAACGTGTGAAGAGGTTCCTGTTCAAATCTTGGATAAGAAGGAACATATTCTATGCTCCAAGGTTATACCTCAAGTCAAAGTTTTATGGAGGAACCACGATGTTGAGGAAATGACCTGAGAGTTAGAATCTGAAATAAAATCAAGGTATCCTTACCTCTTTGACATACCAGGTACGTACCCTAATTTCGAGGGCAAAATTTCATAAGAAGGGGAGATTGTAAGACCCCAATTTTTATGAATAAAAATGAATTTTCTATAAATATCATTTTTTTAAAATATTATGAAATGAATTTGATATAATATTATAATTGTGGGTAATATTTACAAATTTTGCAAAGTATGCAAGTTGTCATATTATATTCGATTGGTCGGGTAATATTCTTTTTGTCAGGGAATATCCGTACGACGGTACAATAATTGGTGGACCCCACAACAAAATTATTGTTGGATTGAGAAAATGACAAAAATATTTTATTGAAAATAACGGCGGAAGTTTTACCGTTAATACTGTTAAACGACTCGGTAGTAAAGTAATAAGAATATGCTGGCGTGGTTGCACAAGTAGTATTACCAGATTGATTATTGATGCTTACGTGAGAAGTCACTCAGTTTTGTTTAATTATTGTCACATTATTTGATGTAAATTTTGCTTATTTTATGAACCCCATTTACCCATTTTTCAAAACAATCGGTAGAAAATTATTTTATATAATAAAGGTGGGCCACATGTGGGATGAAGAATGGAAATAAGGGTGGTAAAGGTTTACGTAATGGTAAGGGATTGATTATTATATATAAACTAAAGGTATATATATATATATATATATATTTACATATATATTTGAAACATGTGGGTTGATGATAAATGATTTTGGCAGGTTATGGGAGAATTTTTCAAGCTTGCACATTATTGGCCAACCTTTTTCAATTATGCTGCATTGATTGACAACTTGTAAATTGGGGTGTGTTTTAATTGTTCAAGGATTTTAAATTGGCATGCGTTCATTTTCTTTCATTGGACAACTCTTTGAAAAGTATTATCGTCGTTGGATCATTAAAAGGCATCATATTCAGCGAGTGAGTCTCGCAAATTAATTAAATGCGAAATTATCGTGTGTGCGTGATAAATTTTTCTAAATAGTATCCTTCCATTCTTCTATAAATAGAAGCTCATTCCTTCATTATTTTCTTATGAATTCACTGAAACTCTAGAGAGAGAAAATTTTAGAGAAACTATAGAAAAGTATTATGCTACTTCCCTACTCTTATATCTAGTTTCTTTTACGGTAAGGGGTATTATTTATTTTATATTCATGAAGAAAACTTATGTTATTCTATTATTTATTATTCATTGGAATAACTCAGTATCGCCAAGGCTTTACCTATACTTGGTGAAATTCTTACATTATTCCATTCGTTATTATTCATTGGAATATCCCGTCATGCATGCGTTTTACTGTACGGACTGATTTTGTCTTTTTATTATTCGTTGGAATATCCCGTCTGCATGCGCTTTTACGCCGGACACGATTTTGTCTTTATTATTACATTGGAATATCCTGTCATGCGTTTTACTGTAGGACCGATTAAAATCTTTATTATTACGTTGGAATATCGTATCATGCATTTTACTGACGGATTGGTTCCGTTAATTATTATTCTGTTGGAATAACTTTCGCCTTGTCGCGTCTATCGTATGCCTGGTGATTTCTTTTGTTATTCCATTCCTTATTATACTCAGTTGGTTAAAGTTTTGACTTTTATACTCCATGAAATTAGTGGAATATTCTTGATATTTGCGCTTCATCCAGTACCTTTTCATGGAAATATTCTTCTAAGCATTCTTGAATTTTACTGCACAAAGAGGTATCATGTTGACAATTTGGACGTTATTAGTTCCTGAATAAATTAATTCTTGAACTTGTTTTATTGAATTCTTATATCATTGTCATCATCCTCATGTTTATATTTTTGAAAGTCATCTGTGGCCTGTAGTGCATAGATGGACTTGGTATGATTATGACCAGGGATTATTCTGTATAATCATGACCGTAATATTACAAATGATGTGGTAAAAGTCTTCTTTGGCCCATAGTGCATTGATGGACAGTTGTTGGTATGATCATGACCATTAATGAATACACAAATATTCTTGGCCCGTAGTGCATGGATAATTGTGGTCGTGATACTAAAGAATATCCTTGGCCGTAGTGCAGGGATGATTCGATGATGTGGATTATTTATTAAGCTGAGTCCCAGCGATAAAAGTGATGAAAAACCTTTTAAATCATAAAAGATAGTAGATTTTATTCTCTACTTGACTCTTTTAATGGATTGCTTGTTCCGCAGCAGTTAAACTTGATGTTTGTTATATTGTATCAGTTTAACACTATTTAAGGCTAAAGATAATTTATTCTGCATTATCTTGGTCATAATATTTTCATTGGGCTAGTTGAGCTCACCCTTTCTTTCTTTGTTCTCTTGTGAAATGAGAATATAATTTGGGACCCAGTCTGGGAAGCGGAGTGATGGATCAGATGATAGTAGTAGTAGTCTTCACTATTAAGTTAAATAGTGTGACAATAAATGTAATGAGGACTTATTCTGAGAGTGAATATTGTCTAGAAGACAGTATTTATATTGAAACTCACAGCTCTCTTGTTGTATAATAAAGATTGTATTAGTATTCTGTACCATGTATTTGGCGACTCAGAATAGGTGATGTATACCTATTTTGGGGCGCCACAAAGAATCGAGGATGATGTGGATTATTTATTGTCGAGTCTCAGCGATAAAAGTAATGAAAAACCTTTTAAATCATAGAAGATAGTAGATTTTATTCTCTACTTGACTCTTCTAATGGATTGCTTGTTTCGTTGCAATTAAACTTGATGTTTGTTATATTTTATCAGTTTAACACTGTTGAAGGCTAATTATAATTTATCATTCATTATCTTATTCATAATATTTCTTACTGGGCTAGTTGAGCACACCCTTTTGCTTTCATTGTTCTATTCTTGAAATGAGAACATAGCAGGGACTAGTCGGGGAACGGAGTGACGGTCCAGATGATAGCATTAGTAGTCCTCACTATTCTATGAAATAGTGTGATAATAAATGTATTGAGGACTTATTTTGAGTTTGAATACTGTCTAAAAGACAATATTTGTATTAAAATTCACAGCTCATGTTGTATATTTAAGGTTGTATTTGTATTCTGTACCATGTATTTGGCGACTAAGAATAGGTGATGTATACCTATTTTGGGGGCGTCACATGAATGGAAATGAAACTCTGGCAATCACGGGACCAACGTCATCCAGCAAACCGACGAAATCAACAGCAAGGGTCTACAACATGACGGTTCAGGATACCATAGCAGCTGGTGGTGCAATTCCAGGTATTATTCGTTTAACTTTTATTTTCTTATGCATGATTTTCATATATATAGTAAATTATTTTATAAAGAAATTTTAAAGAAGGAATTTGAGTTCGTTTAGAAATCAAATTTCTGTTTAATCAGATAAACAAGCTTTACGTGAATAGGTTAAAGATCAGTACGATCATTTATGATCAAGATCAACTTGCAATGATTGTATATGCTACGTACATTTGTATGTGTAGGTTTTAAAATAGTGATTCCGGGGACATAATCTTTATAAGGGAGGGTGAATGTAACAACCCAATATTTTCTATACAAATAAATTAGAAATTTTGCGTATAAATTTATTTTTTTGTATTTACTAAAATAAATATGGGAATATGTGCCAAGATAATGTGTATATGTATTTATGTGATAAATAAAAATATGAATAGCTACAAATAATATTATTTTAGAATTATTGATCATTATAAATTATATTCTTATCATAATTAATTTTATAGTATAAATGTTTTATTACTTATTTTCCATGAAGATATAATCATATATTATTTATATAATATATGAAATGATTTTTAGAATTATTATAATAATTATATTTTGATTTTTCAGTGATATAAATATGTACTGTATATGTGGACTGATTAGGGTTGGTCAATTATGGTGTTATGTGACAAACCCTTGTACTACTGTGTGAAACCCTAATTACAAATTTTAGAAACTACTTTTATTTTATTTTAAACCCTAAATGAAAGCTTCGTAACCTAATTATACATTAGATGAGACAATTAAATAACCTAAGAGTTATGATAATAAGGAAGGGTTAGTATTTAATACGTATACTAACTTAAGTGGATAATCTTGTTATTTCAAGTGACTAATAATTTTAAACTTATTTGTAGTAAACCTAATTAGCTTATGAGCTAAAGTCACATGTATAAGTAATTAAATTTTATATGATTGGAAATGGAAACCCTAAATAAACAATTTGGGTAACATATATTAAAATTGTTAGACTATGTTTATTACATGGCCCAAAACAATTAAAATAGAAGCCCAAAAGAAATAAAATTCAAACCAATACTTAGCCCACTTGATTAAGGGTATTTTAGGCTTTTGATTAATCAAATTTGTGCATTAAAATAAAAAAAAATGGAGTAGATATTGGGGCAAGGGGGACCGTCCATTTAGGCCTTTTAAGGCAAGAAGATTATGCTAATCAAGTTCCTTAAATAGTAAGTCTTACACACAAGGACATGTGTGTCAATCTCTCATTGGTTGCAAATTTATTAAGCACCCTTAATCACATGATTAGGCTAATTGAAGAGATAAAGTAAAGCCTTTTATCCATAGGACAATAAAAGTATGGGGGATAATAGTTAATCACCCATTTCATTTGTTAAAACATTTCATTTTCTCTCATTCTTCTTCTTTTATCTTTTTCTCCCAAGATAGTAGCATACAAGAGAGAAGAGAGAAGAGAGAGAGAGGGTTTGGTTTTTCTAAGAGAGGGAGATGAGTTGTTGTTCATGCATCCTAAGTTCATTACTTACTTTGGAAGAACAAGAAGGATAACAACCAAAACTAGGTGAGGTTCTCATCCTTTTCTATTTCTTATTCTTCTTTTATTTCGGTTTTTACCTCATCATATATGGGGGTTATGGTCTAATACTCAAAGTACCCTAGTTCTACATATCATCATGTATGGAACTAAGTATCTTGAGTGTTAGATCAAAGGTTTAGAGGAAGGAATTGAGCATATGTTCTCCAAGGGGTGAAACCTTTGCTTTTCTTCCACTAAATCTTGTGTAACTCAAGTTTTACAACTTGGATTTGTGATCCATCGAAGGGGAGTGCTAGATACATGAGTTATCTAGTAAACCCAAGTGGTAGAACACAAATCTAGCAAGTATTGAAGCCATGAGGGCTATTTTCCCCAAAACAGTCCACATAGAGTATTAAGGTTTTAAAATCCTAAAAAGCTACTGTCCCCATTTTTCTTAAGACTGTTTCGGATGGTTTCAAGTCTTTTAAAAATCTGGGAAAAATCACAGAGGTACCTTAAGAAGTTATATACGTGTAGGAAAAAGAACGAACACGTTTCGATTTATAGGTTGTGTGTAATGGCCATTTACGTAAAGGACTCCTAAATATTAACACTCGAATATCTCACAGTGTATACATGGGAAAAATCCGAAATGTTTACAGTATATTCATATATTGTATGGGAGTATACCCTGAACATTTCAGAATTTTCTGAGGAAAACTCGATTTATGGAAAATGAAGTAAGATCCGAGTGTTTTGGGTACTTTAAAATTAATAAATCAATTTCTTAAATTTCAGAAAAATTTGGGGATCATTGTTGGGTCATATACTGTCTAAACCCAGAAAAAAAAAATTTGGAATCAGTTTGGTAGTTTTCCTAAAAATGATGAAGTTATGAATAAAAAGAAATAAATAGTTAAATGATGTCTTAAATAAGAAAATGTGATTTTAATGCTTGAATACTCCTAATATATAATATTATGACCATTTTAGGGCATTTTGGTAATTTATAATAAGAAATGTTATTTATGACCTTTTATGGATATTAAATAAGTGGTTTTGTAAAGGGTGAACAATTAGAATAAATTATTTATTGATCAAATAAATTATTAAAATGTTATTATGATATTAATAGTATTAGAATATGATATTGTTAAGTAAATAAAAATATTAAGATTAAAGCTTCGTTAAAATATTATTAAATAATTAATCTTAGATTAAAATATTATTAAAAGATTAATAATATTAAATTAAAGTATTATTGGATGATTAAAATATTGTTAAGTAAATAATAATATTTGAGATTAAATAAAATGTTATTAAAAATGTAATAACATTAGTATAGGAATAAAATATTATTAAATGATTAATAATATTAGTAAATGAATAAAATATTAATACTATTGGTAAATGAATAAAAGTATTATAAGTAAGATATTATTAAAGTAATAATATTAATGCATGATTAAAATATTATTAAGAGGATTAATAATATTAGTAAAGTATTAAAATATTATTAAGATGTTAATAATATTAGTAAAAGCGAATAAAAGTATTATTAGCGAACTAATAATACTAAGAGGTGAATTAAATAATATCAAGATTAATAATATTAAGTGAATTAAAATATTTTAAGTTATACTTAATGACTTTTAACATTTTAAGAAAATAGTACATTAATATTTTAATATTAATGGTAATTATTTAAAAATAATTTTAAATGTTTTAAAAATCATTTAAGGGTAATATAAATGTTTAAAAATATTTTGAGTTATTATAAATAACTTTAATATTTTGGCAATGGTTTCATTAATAGTTTAATAATAACTAAATATTAATAGAATTATTTGATATTTGAATCATTTAATAATGATTTCGGTGTTTGAAAAATTCATGATAAATTAATAAATGTTTATTAAGTCATTTAAAACAATATGAATGATACTTACGGATATTGAACGTTGGAATAGAGTCTTAGACTCGATAATTACCCGATAAAGCTATCGGTACACCGACATGTTTCAGAAATTAATTTGGACTTAGATATTTTGACTGTATTAATGTTTGTTTGTGATGCAATGACTGTTGAACATGCGTGATAATGTGATTAGGTTATGTGCTGACTGCGACATGCAGTACTATATGTTATAATATATTGTTCTAATCGAATGAATGATCTGATTAATGATAGGTCATGATATAAAGGATAAAACTAAGTTGCATTTTGTAAGCAGCAGATCAGGTGTGAGACCCTAGATTTTATGAATAAAGATTTTATTTTCTCGAAATATTTTTTTCAATATTATGGTGTGGATTTAATATAATGTTATAGATGTGGGTAGTATTTATAAATTTTGCAAAGTATGCAAGTTGTCATATAATATTCGATTGGTCGAGGAATATTCGCATAACTAAGACAATCATTGGTGGACCCCTACAACGGAATTATTATCGGATTGAGAAAGCGACAAAATACTTTATGAAAATAACTTGGCGGAAGTTTTACCGTTAATCTGTTGAAACACCGGTGTTAAAAGTACGATGAATACTGGCGTGGTTGCATAGTAGCATACGGTATTGATTATTGATGCTTACGTGATAAGTCACTCAGTTTTGTTTTATTGGTACTATTAATGTAATAAAACAGAATACTTTATTAAAGTTATTCTATAAATAGAATATATTATATTCTATTATACATAGTGTTGCATAGTTCTCGCATAGTGTTTTGCGTAGTAAAATCTTTTATATAAAAGCAGAATACTTTTATAAAGTTATCATTTTATTAGACAATAATTAGAATATATTATATTTTATTATGTATAGTGTTTGCATAGTGCCTACATAGTGTTTGTATAGTAAAATCTTTTATAAAGTTGTTTCGTTTTATTAGATTATAAATAGAATATATTATATTTTATTTAAAAGATTTTGCTTTAAATATGGACCGTCGATTAAAGTAAATCAAGCTTTCGAATGCTCATGAGTTAGTTACTATGCATTCTATTTTTCTATAAATATAAGCTCATTCATTCATTATT